>JBCJKH010000613.1:0-10556 GCA_039877255.1 Loriculus beryllinus
GGTCACAAGGCGTATTAAAGGTGAAGGATCAAATAGGTGTGAATGAAACCCCACTTGGCAGTTCAGCAGCTAAGTGCTGCTGTTTGCACAGAGGGGCTTTGGCCCGCACTCTGAGCACTCTGCTCATGCAGGAAAGCTTCTGCACAAGAGCTTTATTTATTAAAAATTCTCTTCAGTATGTGATGGGAAACACTACACAATTTTTCTTTACTACTAACAGCCACATTAAGTGATAAAAATGCATCACATGGGCTAACAACAGCATGCTTGAACTGTAGTTTCTACAGTGCAAAATAAGCTGTTTTATTCAGACTCACTGAGCTCTGAAGCAGCAGTTGTGTAGATGGTGTTTGGAGAGCTGGGGAAGTGGCAGCAGCCTTTCAGTAGATGGCTGCGCACCAGGGTTCAGTCCAGGGAGGGCTCTGCTGGACTTTGTTCAGTAGCTTCTGGTACAGAGTGAGAGCTGCCTGTATCAGCCCGGCTTGCCCCAAACACTGGTGGCTTTCCAGTGAACTGCTGGAGAGGAGACATACTTACCTCTGTAAGGAGCAGAACAACTTGGATCCTATTTCCATGAAGGGCCAGGAATACCTTTTAGGGTATTCCCTTTTGCAGAACTGCTGTTAGGTTTTTAGGAAGTCTGGCTTCAGGTGCAATCCTGGGTGAACATACCCACCACCACACTGCTGGAGGAATTCCATTAATATTTTAATAAAAATTACTGGATATCACAGGTTGCATGAAACTCTGTACAGACATTCTCTGCATAGTAACAAACACAGATGTACTTGAATTTAAAAAAATGGATTATCTTTAATCCTTTAAAGTGCAATTTGTTTAAGGTTTTAAATCAAAACAAAAAAAGGTTCTTTCAATAAAGTTTAAGCTCTAGAATTAACTTGGAAGTAACTTTGCATTTAACTAAATCAAGAATAATATCCCAGTGCCCTGTTAACTCCCCTTTCAACTCATTTCCTCATTTAAAAACACTTCCCCTTAGAGTTACAGGTAGGATGGCCATTTAAACAAGTTTAATGAGACAGCATTTTTACTCCACCAGCAACTAGGGTGGGAATAGGAAGTAATTCTCCAGTTCCCTCACCTGTGCAGTATGATTTAAGGACTGTGAGGGGAGTGGATTATCTAAAACAAAACTTGCTGATTCAGTGCAGCAAGAATTAAGATGAGTTACAAGTGCATGAAAAGAGATGAAAATCCGAGCAGGCTAAAACTACAGACCTGTAATATGGAAAAGGAGTGGAACAGAGCTCAGGAGAAATGCATTAATTTACCATGATCATGGCATTTCTTATTTTCAGTTTTTTATTCAGCTGTATAGAAGTTGCTGTGCTCCTGAACCTGTAGCTAGAGAGTAATGTTCTTGAAACCAAGTGAAGAATGGAGAGTACTTATTGCAAACGCGATTCAGCCAGGGCAGTGCTGCTACTCAAGGAAAGCTGAAACAGGGTAAACGGAGCTACAGTGTGACAATGCGCTGGTGGATCAGTCACTGCTCAGGAGGGTCTTGTTCCAAGACAGCACAGGAGGGGGAGAGGGAATTCAATCCCGGTGTGTCCAGCGGCCTCAGCTGATCCTGGGAGCACTGTAGTCGCAGGTCTGTGTTTTCTTCAGAGTTCCTTTCTGAAAGTTCTGAATGGAGCTGAGTAAGGCTCCTCGGCTTGTGCTGACATCAGGCCGTGGGTTTGGCTGCATTGGTCCCTCTGTGCTCGGAGGAGGAGGAGCTGCTGGTGACAGTGGTGGCGGTGGTGGTGGTGCTGGGGGTATCAATGATGCTCCTGTTGAGGAGAGAAGATGTAGTTTGATTATGCCAAGGAGGTCCTGCCGCAGAGCACTGCAGCTGCTGGGCTGCACTTGGTCAGTCCTGCTCTAGTCACATCATCCTTTGAATGCCAATGGAGTGTGAAGAACAGAAAGGATGAAAAATGTCAAAGTGATCAAATCCCTCTATCTGCAGGTGGGTCATGTCATCTGAGATGCTTCTGAAAGGAAGCCTGAAGAACCTCAGAACTTGGGGATGCAAAACATGACTCAAACGTGAGATCACTTAACAGGACTTCTCAGCTTCAGCTTGTCTTGCTTCTCCCCAGTGAAGCAGTTTGATCTTTGGGTCATGAATAGTAACAAAGACTGGAAGTAAATTTCACTCTGTTCTTACTTGACTGCTTGGTTGGATTATACTCCAATTTTACAATACTAACTGCAGATAGAGTTTCCTGGAAGTGCTTTATTCTTCCACAGTACTGACTCTCAAAACATGTTATAACAAATGCTTGTTTCACAGGCTGAATGAATCACAACAATCTGCCACTCACACCCTTTGCCTGCCTCTGTGTTCCCACAAGTCACCCTTGCTTTCTGAGTCATATCCATCTCACGCTGCTCATCTTACCCCAGCCTCATATCGCAGCTCCCTGGTGCACACAGGTAGCTAGCTCAGCAGAGAGGGCCTGCATGGAGGTGCTTCCTGGCAGCTCAGATCCAGGCAGGTGACCTTATTTGCCCCTGCTCTTGTGTAACTCTGCTGCTGCATGTTGCACCATTATTTGTACACATGTATAATCAAAGATCCAGGTAGGACTAAGAGCAAAGGGCTTTAGAGGTGACCATGTGCCATTCCACAAGAATTCCATGTGAAAGTGGCATTTGCAGCCCATCACCCACTCTATGGGGAATGATGGACCTTTCTTGTAATATTCTGGAATGAGTAGGGGCATAATGATTAACACCTTAAAATTCACTGTTGAACTAACTACATCATCTAGATCATGAGTTATTCCATAGTAAGACTTAGAGACACAAATGTCACGTATAGTCTAACACTCACTTCTGGTAACTAACCTACAAACAGGAATGCACAGCTAAGTGGCAACAGCTATGATACTGAAGTACAACCAAGAACAACATGAGGCCAACCAAGAGACCAAGAGAAAGGTTACTGAAGTACAACTGCTTGCTATGAAGTAAGCAAATATCAAGCAGTTAACATTACGGCACACAGACTCAAGGGGGATTCGATGAAGGATAAAGCTCAGCTACAGAAAATAAAAACAGAGCAAAGTTCTCTGTGTTCTACTTCTCTCCATTCCTCACTAACACTTGCTCTCAGACCAACAAGTAATAGGAAAAAAAGTAACTCCTGTAATTAAAAGAAAAAGCATTTATACTAGATGAAAGTCGTAACTCGAAGCTCCCTCAATTTCCGTTTGCACCAGTCTTTGACGAGAGACTTTTCCCATATGGGAGCAAGATCAAAATGCAGAGTATTAACACAAAGCATCCCACTTTTCCAGTGTACACTGATACATGCTGTGACTGTAGCACTTCCAACTCTTCAGGAGAAATTCTCATTGTCATGAAAACCTCCTGTGACAACACAACATGGAAGTACATATTGGGTTTGTCTTCACTGTCCTCCTTTCTAAAGGAAATACTCAAGTCCTAGTAGAGATATCAGAGATGAACTGAAACAATTTAACATGCCTGTTGCATGTGGATCAATTGCTCTCTTCAGTAATC
This sequence comes from Loriculus beryllinus, assembly GCA_039877255.1. Classification (NCBI taxonomy): domain Eukaryota; kingdom Metazoa; phylum Chordata; class Aves; order Psittaciformes; family Psittacidae; genus Loriculus; species Loriculus beryllinus. The sequence goes on from JBCJKH010000613.1 coordinate 3,538, forward strand.
AAAACATTACACAATGTTAGCACAGACTGAACTAAATTGTACATGATGCTCTGGGACCATCAAACTTACCCAACTTTACTTTTTATACCAGCCAAATATGTAGGTCAATTTATTATAAGAAACACTGGAAAACCACCCTGTAGGTCAGATTTCTCCTGTTTCTCACGTGTGTAGAGTGTGTCAGCAAACCACAGCAAAGCAAAATGTGACACTTTGCCAAAGGACAAACAAGAATAGTTCAACTTAAAGTAGTTAAAGTAGTCAAAGCAGAACGCTGTAAGACTGGCATTGCAATGCTAGCACCAAACTGATCAGATGAACTGCTGTAAAACAGCCAAGACCAGCTCATCATAGATGAAGCAGCTCCAAATGATGCAAGAACTGCAGAGAACAAAGACAAGATTTCTGGCTGGGATTGCAGGGTGAGGTTGAAGAGGCTATGCAAGTAGCTGGACAAGATACAATAGGGAATGACCCTGAAAAGCGGCCAGGGGTCTGTATGGAACACATTGGTAACAGATGCAGTGAAATACTGTGACAGAGGGGGGGGGGGTAAAAAAGCCACAAAGTGCTTGGATCACTTGGGCCAAGATTCCATGTGTTACATTCAAATTTTAGTCTGGTTATTTTACAATGAAGATAGAAAAGATAGAGAACTAGGGGGAGAGGCCACCTTCCCTGATGGAAAATGGTTAAACTACTCATCACACAGTTAAGCTCTGTGGATACTAATTACAGACAATGATACTCTTACACCTGAGATCTGCCTTAAAACATACACACAGGTTTTAGAATGGTATTTGACTAGCTATGAGCATTATTTATGAGCATGACATATTGAACCTATTAAAAGTATGATTCTGGAAATCTTAAATCCATTCATTTCAGTTAGTCCATCAAAACCAATCTGTCCTTTCCTTCTAGACATGAGTGTGACAAAGGAAATCTTAGTTCACCTTTATGTTCTCAGATGCAATTACATTTACAGGTTAAACTGTTCTGCCCAACAGTGAATATTTTTCTATTTACTAGAAAAAAAAACAAACATATTTGAGACAAGTGCTCAGTTATCACTACACCCTTCTGATACACGTGTTGGAAGAAGTTGCCTGCAAACACACATTTTACTCATTCATGCAGTTGTAAGAATAAAACACTCAAACAAGAACTTACCAAAGGTTTTTTACAGGGACATTTTTGTTAAAAGAGGGTGTTAAAAGGAATAGGAAGTAAATCAGATGCTGTAAACTTGATGCCTGAATTGAAAGAAAAACTTAATTATGAATTTAAAGTGACAGTAATTGTGCAAGCAGCATTAAACACTTGACTGAGAATGGGGTGCAAGAAAATCATTTTAGTGAGAGAGTTTTTAAAGATGCTGTATTTCATTAAAGTAATCCATCAGAATGTTTAGATCCTTTTCTTCTAATCCCTCCCAAGTTCAAGTTTTGCATTCAACTTTCCCATACAGAAACAGAGCATCTTTAAAGAGAGAAATCAGCATTAGCTTACTTTTCCGAAAATTCACGTTCAAAATGATGCATGCTCTATTGAAGACAGCAGAAAAAGAGAGAGGACACAAGTTAATCACCTGGTTCCCGTGTCAAAGTGAGAAATACAGATACTGTTAGCTGCAAAGTTAGTACAAAAACCAGTACGTTCTTATTCATTAACAACTATGAGGATCACAGATTGATTACTAAATGGTACATATGCAGCGATGATTCCGAATAACCAACCATAATTTTCCATACTGAAAGCTTTGTTATACTTGATGAACAAACACAACACACATGCTTTCAGTTGTACATGCGGTAATTTGAGTTTTACAGGATTAAAGTGCATTTAAGAGAGATTTAGGAAGAAATCTGCTGGGAGATAAGCCATAGAAGACAAAACCCATTCAGTTCAAGGAATTTCCTGTTGTATTAACACCTGTATTTACACTTATGCTGCATGGGTTACAGACACTCAGGAAGAGCATGTACTAAAGCACTCAAATTGTCTTACATTAATGTGAAGGGCAGAAAAGATGCACCATATGGATGTATATGAACATACGTCAGCCTGAAGGACTCAGAACAACTGGCACAGAAAAAAATAGCTAGTTAAGTACAAGTGTTTCACTCTATTCTCAAAGGGAAGCCCAGGGAAGCAAAAATGGCACACTCCAAACTTTTCTCTGTTGTAATAGAGCTCACTGGTACCTTATGGGCTTATTGGATTTAGAGGAGATGCACTGAAGTTTTAAATAACCCACACCACAGTACTCTGCATCCCTTCTGATCCCAGCCACAGCTCACAGCCACAAAGGAAAATAACCGATTTTCAAGGAAGCAAAGAATGGTGCAAGTGGACAAAAAAAGAATCAACATTCAAGGAAGAATGTCAGAAACATGGGATGTTATATGTACTGTTGGGTACACTTCTATGTCAGCCTTCATTATGCCATGGCATTTTATCTGCAAGATGCTTTGAGATGCAATGACCACAAAGCCAGACTGAAAGCCTTATTCCCCTTTTGAGAGTCATCACACCACAAGCAAGTTTAGAGGTAAATATCCTTAGTAAGAACAAGGAAACTGGAAGAGATACAAGCAATAGACACATCACTTGCTACAAAGAAAGTCCTACCATCAGGCCAGTGTGTCTTTCATCAAGTCAGTAAACAGCATACTTGCTTATAAGCGACCAGCTTAAAACTACAACATTCCCAGTGACAAAAATCAGGCACACTAGCTTTTCTCTCAGAACCAGTATCTGAAGTTTCTTCTATGAATTCTACTCACAAACCCATTCCTGAAGTTGTAACACTTGCCCTTACACCCAGTCAAAAAAATCAAAGCCATCAGGACATTAAAGCACCTTCAGATCTGAACGAAGGCCACATGCACCATGTCAAACAGAGCTGGTCACCACAAATCACCATCAGTTTGAACAAGAGCTAAGTTTTGAGCCCAAAGTTGAGCCATTTTTTAGTCATTTGAGCCATATATCACATAAACCTGCATAACATGCTCACAACTTGAAAAAGCTTTTAACCAAACTCCAACATGTTCAGGTTAGAACATAATTAAAAGGTTGGTTTATTGCAGGGAATCTTCTAAGCATCTGTCCGTTTCGGAGGCAGGAGGTTTTCTTTTGCATTTTCAGCTACTTTCCTTATTAAAGCACACAGAACTCAAAATAAACCCTCCAGTCAAGAGTCAGGACTCGCAGAGAACAGCACTGTTATTGTGCAACACAATAACTGTAATTATCTTGTTTAGACTAACTGGGAGAAGTCAGTTCATAAAACCTACACTTCAGCATACCCTCAGCATGAAGGAGAAATGACTCATCTGCATTTCAGCATGACTGATTTGAATTACATCACACAGGCTGCAGTGTCCTTTGAAAGACCATCCACAGCAAACACAAATTTGATTGCAGTGCTTTAGTTAAGGAGTTGTGCTGTTCTTGGAAGTAGAAATCCTATAGTGTGAGTTATATGATGGCAACGCTATGGATTGCTTCCCTTCTAGAAATGTATTCCATTCACACATTTTGCTGTTAATGTTTGCCAGTGCTCCTCTTCTAGCTTTTCAGACTGAAGCACATGCACTGTTACTCAATATTCAGATTTGTAATCAGTTTTTCATGAGCATTTCTATTGCCCACTCAAGCAGATTCTTCACCACTTCCCACCAGTTGTCCTAAACATGAGCAAAACTGTCTGCACAGCTACCCAGCAAACTGGAAAACAGAACTGGCCACAAATAATAAAGATACTATTTTTAACCCAAATCAGTCTTTAACTTGTTTCTACCAGTTGTATTAGTGTTATCAATGGGCTGCAGCAAAAATGGAAGATTCATGCAGCCTAAGCCACTGAATTTGTCACACCCCAAAATCCTAAAACTACATGACAGCAGTAGAGATGTAAAGAGACAATACACAGAATCAAGGGATTAACAAACAGTATTCCAGAGGCAACAGACTATTAACATCAGAACAAATGCATACTGCAACAGGAGGCCCAGAAAGGACTGGAAAGTGGCAATGTCAGTAGGTCTTGTGTAATAAAGACTTACACTCTATGGGTTAAATGATACCATGTGTATCTCAAGAAAGGTTATTCAATGAAAAGTAACAGTATCAAAAGGTTCTCTGTGGCCCTCAGAAGAGGAAATGTGCCCAGGCTCTAGGTGACACAAGATAAATGTCATCTCAGTGTTCCATCTTTGAAAACCACCATCCCTCAATCAACCATCCTTGGAAGTAACACCCACAGATGAGGGGCAGGGGGCAAATAGAAAACCAAAACGAGAGACTGTAATGAGTCTTGAACTTACCTGCTGTGGAGGGCGGAGTGGGGGATGATGGAGATGTTAATGGGGAACTCGCCCCAGAGCCTGCTAAATAAAACAACAGTAATTAAAGCTGTGCCATTAAAATTCAACAGTCAGACAAGACACATTGTTGGAAACAGGCCAGTTTTATTGAGGGAAGATCCAGTCCTGCTTCCAATGAAATCTTGGGAAGGATCCCCATTCATAGGAACCATATCACTCAGACCCAATCTGAACACAGAGGCTTTACAGTACACACTATCAGAGGAGGTCCAAACACACAAAAGCACACTTAATAGTACTCCTCAATGGGAAATATCTCTTTTCTGTTGTTTAGGCTGTTGGATTTCAGCATCCAAATTCTATTCTCTTTAAGAGCTTTGCTACTGCATGGATGGCAGCCCATTTCTCCTTCTAAGAGATGATTTTCAGTCAGTTGTTGCACTCCACAAGTTACTCTGGTAACTGACTTTTGAACAGTAGGCTGCTCTGGACACTGTTTAGCCAAGTCAGTGTTCAGTAGTACTGACCATTCCTTCTAAGTAAAGGAAGACCTGTCAAAGGCTCTTGTTTTAGAATGGGGCACTGAAGCAGCAATTGAACAGATAATTTCCTCATTCATCTTAATACCTTATTTACAGAATTATAGCATGTTTTGAATTGGAAATACAGTTTATCCCCAAAGGCTACATTACTAAATGGCCCAAATAGCAGATCTTATTCTTATTACACTCAAATATCAAACAGAACATACAGATTGATCTTTTTTTGAGGTACGAGGCACAGAAGACACATTGCTTTAAATTAGGCAGCTAAAAATCTAACACTGACAGTATCTTAATAATAGATAAATAATCGTTTTATAATAGATGAATCATCAATTTATCTATTATCAAATATCCAAATGAGTGGCATCAGGCTTTGGCAGTCCAACATTAATGTGTGAACTGATGGTGACACTGGATCTTTTAAGCCAGAAAAATGACAGCAACAACAAACACATTGCCATAGCTGTGTAGAAGCAAGCTCTTCTCTCTGTAGTTACCTGAGTTATTTGAGTTGCTGTATTTTGCTGAGTGTTCTTCCCCACTTTCATAGGCAGAGCGTTTTGACTTCTTCAAAATGGAGCAGAAGAAACAGAAGATTGCAATGAATAAATTGGTTTCCATTATAAGATTGAGCAGATGCACAGAGTTGTAACAGCCATCCACTATAACACACAAGGTTTATTAATGGCCAACATATCTCTACCCATCCCCAACACATGCTCCCATGATTGCAACAGCAATAAGGCTCTGCACTTAAATATCTCCAGGCAAGCAACCAGGCAATCCAGTGCCCTCTGATCACAAGGGAGAGGCAGAAAACTGACCCACCAAAAAGGAAGGGAAACACAGGCAGCGTGCTGCAGGAGCAGACCGAAAAGGCTCCAATATCCTCACCGGCAGCAGGAAGCAGCACAGGTTATCGGTGTTCACTAAACTGATTTCATATAGCCACCTCAAATAGGTTAAATCAATACACAAGTCAGCTACTGTTGTAACTTAGACTTCTAGCTACAAAAGTGAAAAGAATCAGGAAATAATACAGAAAAACACAGGACACAACAGAGCAGCATACCAGTGGTTATGCATACTAAACATTAAATGCATATATATTCACGTCTTTTTCTGTGTGAGAAACCTAATTAAATGTTGCTTACTTTCCGTGCTAAGATCTTCCTTTTCTTTTTTTCTTCTTCAGAGCCATGATGAGATTGAGCTCTCGTCAGCCTTCTGTGCTGGTGAAACTTCAAAATGAAGGGCAAACCAGGAAAACACTGTGTTAAGATCTTAAAGGTTCTCAAACAAGGCATATGTTTGGAGCACAAAAACCACCCTGCAGCTGCTCTGCATATTTAGCCCTTTTTTCATTATTTGTTTTTATCTTTACTGTTGCTGGTAGAGGATGAAGCCTCACACTTCAGTTAAAATGATCCCTTAACTTTGGAGGCACTGTCTGTGAAGCTGCATCGCTTAAAACACTGGAATGCCACACAGTCAACAGCTGTTCTACACCTCCTGATACTGCATTTTTGGGGAAGCCAATCTGTCGCTGAAAGCTTTTGTTACTCAAAATCACTTCTGAGTAAAATCTCACTTTCCCTATGTAAAAGTGATAAGAGGAAATGGAATGTCTGTAGGAAATAAAGAAATGCAGATGTTACCAATTTCTGCTCTTCTGTTAGTCGCTTTTCTATGCATTCCTTGGAGGTTTTCAATGCTTCTTTTAGCTTAGTAGGGATCTAATGCAGAATGGGGAAAAAAAAGTCATAGTATAAAATGTTATAAAGAAAAACACAATTTCACTACTCAAAACTCATCATTAATCTGATCGTGTTACTCATATAAGGCCCCAACTTCTGACACTATTCCCTTACTGAAGGGGAAAAGAAGACTCTAGATGCATGTTTTCCGCTCCAAATCTAGCTATATATCTAACACCAGGGACAAAGAAACACCAAATCATAGAAGAAATACTGTGACGGCAGGGACAGCTACTTATTTATAGATAGGACAAGGGGGGAAGGCTTTAACCTGCCAGAGAGGAGATTGAGATGAGCTCTTAGGCAAAAGTTCTTCCTTGTGAGGGTGCTGAGGTGCTGGCACAGGGTGCCCAGAGAAGCTGTGGCTGCCCCATCCCTGGCAG
>JBCJKH010000622.1:0-25769 GCA_039877255.1 Loriculus beryllinus
TGTTTCCCCATAGTCTGCTTTATTGGGGTTTATAAAGCTAGATGTCAGCACAGGCTGGCAGCCAAATCAGTCCAAATTTCCTCATATGGCACTTGCCAGCACTTCCAGGTATTGTTCTCCTGTCACTTTCACATCCATAGCTCACATGTGCCAAGACTCCTCAAACATGTCTTGTTTGCACTGTCTGGTCAGCTATGGTTCATTATATCTAGTTAGTCTACCCCTGATCAAGGCAAGATCTTGATGCTCCTGCGACATGTGATGTTTGAGCCTTCCTATCATCTGTCAGACATCATTAGTTTGTAACACAGGTGCCTGTATAATACAAGTAGCTCAAGCTTGTATAAGCATATCACATGTTGCACACTGAATTACACTGTAAGTTAGTATGGGGAAAGGAGTAAGTCTGCACTGGGTCCTAATATTGTTAACCTTTACAAAAGCAGATTTTTGTTAATAACCTTGTTCTCAAGGAAGTTTCTAGACCACCCAGTTGCTCAAGATACACCTCAGACTTCATATGCTTTTGTCAGATCCTACAGCTTGTTCTGCTGTTGATGAATGCGATAGTTGTACTGCAGACAGCCTGTGCCCACAAACCCAAGACACACTGACTGCACTTATGGACCCCTGAAGTGCCATGCTGTTGAAACACCTTCTGGCACTGCTCACGTGCGTCCTCCACCAAGAGGGATAGGCTTACATCAGGAAAAAGCTTTACTGGTAGATGGAGTTAACAAGAGACCTGTTGCAGTTACCAGGCTAGTGAGCACAGCATAGCCAGAGAGAACAAAACACTTGCTTCAATGTCAGGCTCTGCATAGCAGCCCAGTATTTACACTTAACAGTTCCACCTTACACCTTCTGCTTCCATGCAGTATTGGACACCTGCTTAACACCATCTTTTCTCTTCCCCCAGTCTCTGTTACTCTGGGTTTTTAATAGCCAGATGTCAGCACAGGCTACTAACCAAATTAGTCTACAGCAGTATATGTCCCTATACAGCTTTTCCAGCAGTTTCAAGTGTAGGTCTCCTGGTCATTGCTGATCCACTGCCCATACCAAGGCTTGTCATACTCAACTGTTCATGGCAGCACTGCTCTATCAACCAAAGTTTATTATGTCAAGTTATCAAACTTCTGATCAAGACAAGATCTTGATGCTCCTGAGACATCATTTAAAATTGAGTATGGATCATTTCTTCTAGTCCCAGTGTTGATCCAAATAGCTTTGGCATTTTTTCACAATAGAACATCCAAACCAGCAGTAATCAAAGTATTTTTTATTTTGGAAGAACATATAAGAACAAAGTTGAACACTAATCTCTGTTCAGATTCAGTCTGTAAAAGAATGTGACAGAAACAATGCCCAGTATGAGTTGTTATGCATCTGTAGATAAGGCAATCTCTCCCAATTACTATTCTTTCCCAGAAAGCTTGGGGCTGTGCTCTAGAAGTCAAGTTAATTGCTGTATTTTATCTCCAGGCAGTGATTGTGTAGTTAATTCTTTAAGGATGGATATTTCTTCTGGGCTCACATATCCTTACCCTGGAGCCTTCAATGGAGGTGATCCAAGACAAGTAAAATTAGTCAGTTGCTAGTTTATTCTTCAGGTTTTCTACTTTGCTATTTCAGCCATGCAGAGACTAACCTATCTCTTGATAAGGGAATTATTATAGCCCATATTTTGTTCTTGAGAACAATTTTACCATTTCCTTCTACCAAAGAAGAAAAACCTCATGTCACTGAATATATACACTATGCCTTTGCTGGCAGGAGAGATACAGTGTGTAAGCTACATAGTGGACAACTCAAGGCAGCAGTAGATGCTCATTAGATGGCAGAGGCCTCCAGGAAGGCAGGATAAAACTATCTTCAGTATTCTGCATTGAAAGGGTACTCCTTGTGATTTTTGCACCTGAAGGAAATTAAAGTGGAATGATTACTCTCAAGGCTGAAATAAATGCTATAGAGCTAAAGTGGATGCACTCCTGTACTTCAGAGCCTTCAAGGGAGGCTCTGGATTATGTAACTGCAGAATGAACTTAAGAAACTTAGTAAGGAGATGGCATACATGACTAATAAATTCAAGTCTGTTCCTATTATTCAGGCACTGAACAGGGCTGGGACCAAATTACTTCCTAGATAGAGTTAAAAGTTCACACAGAGTAAACAGCCATCTCTGTGGCTTTTCAGCCAAGACAGCACCTTGCAAGCCTATAGCAAGACAAGACATCTGCAAGCAGTTGTTCTTCATACTGTGCTATAGATGGTCATTACCTCCCCCAACCACCTATATAAGAGCTGACATCAGTTTATAATACGCACAGAAAAAAACCACTAAGTTTAAAACTGGCTAAAGCTCATTTCCCCAGTATGGAAAATTTCAAATTATCAACTAGAACCCTCCTTCGGGAATTCCAGGCACAGTGTTTCCTGGAGAAAGAATTCACAAGTAATACATAGTATGCCTTATACTTATCCTTTAGCCAATAAAGGGAAAAATATAAAGCCATCAAGGGTTAAATAACTGATTCTCAATCCCCCAGATGATTCCAGATTTCAAAATATACCCAATTTAAACAGTTATACCAATACCTGTGAGATCAGAGTAAAGATTATTCAAAATGTAAGAGCTTGAAAGAAACAAGCAGTGTCACTTACATGTTCATTTCACAGATCCTCCAGTTCCTATTTAAGCTGAGAAGGGTTGCCATCTCCTCTTTAGTCAATTCAAAGTCAAACACCTAAGAAGCGGAACACCTGGAAGTCACCTCTTTGAACAAATGAGGCAAGCTTTGTAAGATTAAAGCACAAGTGACATCAGAAGGAGTGCTGTGTAGAAATGATGGCTTCATGAGACAGGAAAAGGAAAAAGTTGTATCTTTAGACTTTTTGAGACTCCACTGGCAGAGAGAAATAAAGAGATGTTTAGTTGCAGTTACACGTGCTAGCTGGTCCAAGAGTTTTGGTAAGCACCTTGGTGTTGCCTCTATTCATGGCAGACTCATTTCTCTCCAATTCCAAAGAAACATCTGGAAAGACTTCCACATTTCAGCTATGTTACTTCTGAAATTGTCATGTCAGGAAAAAACCCGGCTTAACAGTCCAAGGGGCAATGTGTTTTATTGACACCAGGACCCTTCCCTTAACATTGCTTGGTCTGTATTTTGAGAAACATTACTGCACTTGGGCTCCTAGCAAGCACTGCCTGCCATTTCATCCACAAGTCACTGGAGACAGTAAGGTTGGTAAGGTTATCAATATACTGTTTCCAAGTGCTCTATCATTTCTCCAGCTGTAGTTTTCATTTTAACCCTAGCTTCCAGATAGAGAGAAAAAGCCCAGTCCTGCCTGAGGCCACCTTGGGAAGGGTGAGAAAGGATCACAGCTTGCTGTGCAGAAAGAAGCCATGCCATCCATGAAGGGCAGCACACAGGTCTCTTAACACTCACCTTGAAGTTCTCCACAATGCGCTGTGGAGTGACAGACTTGGGAATCACAATCACATTTCTCTGGATTTGGAAGCGAAGGAGAACCTGCAAAACCAGACCACTCAGAGAGAGAAAGGTTCCTGTTCTGGAGGAAGCAGAGACTGTTCCAAATGTCTGAAAACTCAGCTGTTTTCCCTAAGTTATGCCCACTTCTGCATAGCTGGATTTCAAATCATGGCTGTCCCAGTGGCCTAGGCAGTATTTCCTGGAGAGTAAAGACAAAAGTGGTGGAAGCCCACATGGAAGGCTGCCTTTGCCATCCAGTTTTGGGACAGTCAGTTCCTTTTCTTCTCCCCTGGGCTTTTAGCTGTGTAGGCAAGGTGTTCATTCGCTGCAAGAGCGCTTTCCTGGCTAAGGGCCAAAGAGACAGTAGTAGAGATTTTGTAGGACACAGAATAGGCTACATGCATTGCTTGTTACCACAAGAGAGCATCACAGTTCACATGGAACACTGACAAGAGTCTGTACCCTCTCTTCATACACTTTCTTTAATGACTGTGTTACTGGAAGGAGTACCTACTGTCCCGCACCTACTCACCTGTGCTGGAGTTTTGTTGTGCTTGGCTGCAATTTCTTTGACCTTGGGGTCATTCAAAAGGGAACTGTTCTCTGGCTTATCCCTACACAGAGGAAAAAAAATGGAAGAAACAATGACTGCAGAAAGACTCTCCTTATCATGAGTAATTAAGGTATATACATGCCTGCACCATTACTCATTCAATTACTCTGAATGTTTAAACTTAAACCACACTAATCCACTTGGAAATTACCTGTCAGGGCGTCCAAGGGGACAGTATGCTGTCACAGTGATCCCTTTGGATTGGCAATAGTTGATAAGTTTCTCCTGGGAGAGGTATGGATGACTTTCAATCTGTCAACACAGGAGCAGAGACTGACAGCTGTAGAATTACTGTAGCATTCTAATGCTCCAGAGGGTTTCTGAATCCTAATTTCCTAATTACAAGCTGCCTTCATCCTACCATGTATGTGATCTGTGTGACAAGACTATAATTCTATAGGGCATCAACTTTAATGTTGAGTCCTTATGAGACTTTTTCATTTTGTTCCGAGAGGCTTTATAGAAGTCACTGATTACAGTCAGAATGTTAACTTGTGTCTGGACTCTTTATCCCTCCAGAGAGAATGCTTCATGCGAAAATGCTCCAGAAAGAGAGTGGTTCAGCAAGCCAAGACAAAAAGGAATTTTTCTTGTCCTTCTTGTACTGATAAATACCATAAAGGGGGATTTAGAGAACACGATGTGTCTACTTTGTTCTCCCTTTTCAATCTCTTCATTCAACTGTAACCAGGTATTTATAACCCTTGGAAACTATTCACCTGCAGTCACTGTGCAGCTTACCTGGTTATTTGCAGGCTTGTATTTCAGCCCTGGCTTGTTCAAGATTCTTTCAATCTGCTCATGGTTAAAGTTGGAGATTCCAATGGCTTTTACCAGACCAGCATCCACCAGCTCTTCCATGGCCTAACAGAAAGAGGAACAAAGCATCCAGTGTACAAGACATGACTTGAATACATTTTTCCTGATGGGTCTCGTTTCTCTTCGCTGGAAGTAAAGCCTAAGTGTTAAGACTTGCCAGGTTTTTGATTCTCACAGGGAAATGTGGGTACTGGTAGTATCTGTGCTATGTCTTCTATCGCACAAAGCCCCAAATTACTGATGAGACTGAAATTCACCGAGTTACACAAGGAAAGTATGACTAACTCTACTGCTGTCACAGCACTGGAGGGCTATGCAGGATGGCAGGATCACAGTTTAAATGCGTATTTCCAAGAAAATCTATTTGAGCAGTTCAAGAACTTCATGAGACTGTGGTGAAGAAAAAAACCCCAATCATTCAGTTATGGTGAAGTAAATAACTTTTGCTAGGCTCAGTTTGGTCTGCAGCTCCACTGAAAATGACTGTGCAGCTCAGTGACTATAGAGATATAAATCCACAGTGAAAAGAAATAACAGTTTGACTAAGGATGCACATTTTAAAATGCTACCACATCCTTTTGTGAATCCTTTCCAACTAGTTCTGCATACATGCACAAACCGTTCTGTGATTGCTGAACCAAAATCACTGCTGAGGACAGAAGACAGCTCTTCTGCAGCTGAACTTACCTCCCATGTCTGTAGAATATCTGTGTTGCTGGGTATAGACATGCCTTTGTCATCTGTGGGAAGCAGCTCCTCTCCTGCCTGTCAGTGACAAAAAAAAAAATGTTTGAGAATCTGTTGACAAGTTCACTTAATACCATGAAGGCTCATAACCATGACACCTTAAACTTCTAGTGCAGGAAAGGACCCTAATTATTGTCTATTTTTAGTCATTCCTTGAGGACCAGGAGGAAGTTAAAGTATTTTTGCCAGTGACCATTCCCATAAAAACAGGTTTTCCAGCTGGACCCCTTAAATTGATGGCTCACTCAAATACCTACAGGGAAACAAAACACTTAGAATTATAGCCTCCAGTCTCATACATGTTCACTTCATGTGAGGAAGAACTGGTTTTTTTTTTCCAGACAGGCATCAGGGCACCTAGCCAGGTACTGGGAACATGTAGCTTTGGTATACACACCATCAGATCTGTTGAAAAGAGGTATTATGTGCAGTAACAGTTCTTCCACAACAAAGCTTCGAGTAAATCCGCTAATAGTAGGAAATTTACTAGGAAATATATGAATATTAGGAAAATTAGAAGAGCCTTTGTGTACAGGTTATGAAAAGACAACAAATTTGAACTACATTTAAAAGCAGTTTGCTACTGTTGCTATGAAATGGTTTCATTTCTTTGTTAACATAAAACTACAGTATGAAATAAAGATAAGCATCTCAAGAGAGACTGATCAGACTGTAGCAGGACAGAAAGACTAAGACCAGAAAGTCAGAGACATTAGCTCCTTCACTCATCTGTGGGAGAATGTAGGCCCCCAAGAAGTTTCATCTTTTAAATTCCTGTCTCTGTGGAACAATGCTAAGGCTTGTACAGGCAAGGTCAGCTCAATCTGTGCTGTATTAAGAACTTGGTGATAAAAGAGAAAAACAGAAAACAAAGTATTTTCTCTTGCTCTACAATTCTGTAACACACAGAAAATTTCTGATAGGCAGCAAAGTGCAGCCCTCCTTCCTGCAAAGGGCAATGTTGAGATGAGTATACACTGATTCATAAGAAAAAGGGAAAGCACCTTATCTTATACTTGTAGCTAAGAGATCTGCTCCTAGTCCTCAGACAGTCATTCCCAGGATCAGAGGTATATGCAAGCAACAGTCTCAGGGCAGAGATCCACAGCCTGGCTCTTACGGCCAGAGTATAGCTGAGCCCCAGAAAAATGCTGGTACACACGACAGACACATGATCATCTTTATCAGCCACAGTAATTGTTGGGCTGTAAAGCCATATAGCTCCCCCAAAGCTGCAGTCACATGAAAAACGTAAGGGCATTGCTGTTATTGTACCTTCAAACCAAGAGGCCAGTGGATGAGGTAAAGATCCAGGTAATCCAGTTTCAGGTCAGCGAGAGTCTTCTGGCAGGCTTCCTTCACCAGAGGCTTGTCATGAAATGTGCACCACAGCTAGAGAAAAAAACCAAACAAGACACTGTGTGACCTCCTAGGTTAAAGCTCTCAAGTGATCTCCTGCACAGGACAGAAATGTCCCATCTTCTTTGGAAGGCCATATGGAATCAGGTCATCCTAGTGCTCTTGAGATGAGGCTTCCTCTGTGATGGGCCTGGCCCATGACACTGAAGGCAGTATGTTCCGTGGCAGCACATATGTTCAAGCAGGATCATAACAGGCAACATCCTCTGCTCTCACTAGATATGAATTTGTGCTACCCCTTTCACAAAGGGGCTGCCTTTGCAACAGGCAGCTTTTAAATGAAGATGTCTGCTATTCCTAACCATACATAAAACACCTGCATTGAATGTAGAAGGCAAAGCCACAAAAATATAAGATTAGCCAAAGACCTTTGAAGCTCCCTTCCTACACAAACTACTCTATGATTCTATGAAAGAAGTGGTTGGTACCTACTTTTACCAAGAAGCAACTTCACAATCTAGCTAAATAGTCTGATTTCCTTAGTAAACAAGAGAAACAGAACCCACCAATGACACCTTCCTTGCGACATATGCTGAGCAGATTACACTGCACCCTGAACAGATTACAAGGTACCCAGAATCTCATCTTGCTCACACAGCAGAGACACCCCATTGGCAGGGTGTGAGCCCGGCTGCTGGAACAAGCAGCTAGTACTGCCAGGCTCATCTCCTCTATGGTGTTTTAGCAGTCAGGGAGAGCCATCGTGAAGGTTCTCTCCAGCATCAGTCCATGACACTGAGTGATCTTGGATGTCTGCATCACGGGTTTCTACCTTGCTTGGTGCTGCCTGGCCCCACTGTCCATTTTCCCGCTTCCCTCCTTCTGTACCACTTGACCTGCAGATGGCTTCTCCTCATCCATTCCCCAGCACTTCTGTGTCTCCTCAGCAGGGCTGTGGTGCTCAAGCTTTCTGTAGATGCTGAGGGGAATTCAGAGCCTTGACTTCGTTCACTGTTATAGGATTGACTGGGGAAGAAAACTACCACCAGATAGTTCAGAGGAGGGCGATTCTTTCCCTTGCTCAAACCTCAATGAGCTTACTCTTCCTACCCAACAGCTAACAGTAACAATTACCATCAGTGGAAGTAACCAAACAAGAAGTAATCAAACTTTACCTCTGTGCTGATGGAGGGAAACAAGAAAGTATCAGGACTGATCTCATTTATACTACAACGTTCTCCAATGCTCTAGCAATGCTACTTTAGTTTCCTACTGTGAACATTCACAGTCCAAGCCCATCTGATCTTTACCTTACTGACAATAAAGAGGTCATCTCGCTTCACAACACCTTCCTTGATTTTCTTTTGGATCCCCTCCCCAACTTCCTTCTCATTCTGGTACACGTAGGCACAGTCCAAGTGTCGGTAACCAATATCAATAGCAGCCATCACCGCAGCTTCCACCTTACCTGGTGGGGACTGAAGAGAGAAAAGGTATGACATGCCTGGATTTGGGATTCTCACACACTGCTCCTTAGGCAGCCAGAGGGTAGATAAACATAGGGACGGGCCTTAGGAGGAGCTTTTCCATAAAGCTTTCTCGGGTCTGTAGACATCTCAAGCACAACCCCCCGCAGGCTCTGGCCATTCCTCTGGCACCCCACTCCCCAGCAGGGCTCTGGAGAGGCTTTGCAGAGCTAAGGCCTTAACACCAGGGCTGTTCTCCATGGCCGGGCCAGGGCCTCCTCACTTCTGCGCACCGCTAAAGAGCAATCCCCCGGCGGGTTCAGCCAACACTTAACCGAGCAGGAGGTGCCCCAGCCCAGGCCCCAGCGACTTGCGCTCCCGGGCAGAGCCCTACCGCGTCTTAGGAGCCTGGCCTGCTGCGAAGGGGCAGCGGCAACAGAGCGACCCCCAGCGCCAAACGCCGCCGCGGCACGGCCGCACCGAGCGGGAGCCCCGGCCAAGATGTCGGTGGCGCAGTCAGCGCTGTGGCCCCACCGAAGCGAGAAGCCGCGGCAGGGTCCCGCGGCAGGAGGCTCGCCGCCGTTACCTTCCATGTGCCCAGCCCCAGGAGGGGCACTTTGGCCGCGGTACCCAGCCGCACGCAGGTCGCCATCGCCGCACTTGGAACCCGCCCCGCAACCCGCGGACCCCGCTTTAACGGCAGCTGCCGGTACGGCCCTTCCCGAGAGTGCTGCCCCACGCCCACCCAGAAGGTTGGCACCTCTTGGCCTTCCCCTCCCTTGCAGCCAATCACAGCTCCGAACCTGCCCCTGTGGCAGCACAGCCCAATCAGCAGCAAGAGGGGCAACCAATGGGAACCCTGCTCTGGTGCCGTGGTCAGGAACGGGGGGGCTCTGTCTGTGTAGGGTGTCCGGGTGGGTTCTGCAGCGCCGCCCGCCGCTCCTCCCTCCCGCTGTGGCCGGTTCGGTATTCCTCCGGCGTGCCTCAGCGCAGCGGAGGAGGCGGCCGCCGGGGCCCCCAGAGGGCAGGCTATGCCCCTGCTCGGGGCTCGGCTCGGGTGTGCTTCCGTGCGAGCTGAAGTGAAGTCAGTTCGGTCACCCCCCCCCCCAGTGAAGCTGTAACCTTAAAGGGTGAGGGCGGCTGCGCGCCGCTCCGGGCGGTGTGTGTGCAGGGGTCACCTGCCGCAGCGCCCTGCCCCTGTGCCACAGGGTGTTCACGCGTATCGCTCGTGGTACTACTCGCCGGGGTGTTGCGACACGCTATTCACCTCTTCGGTTACCTGATAAGAGACCTGTTTCGTTCAGCGGCCGCACGATTCGACTTGGTAAAGACACTGGTGAAGTCCCAGGATGAGACAAGGAGCAGGAGTCCTGGGGCACGATGGGATACACAAGTGCGGGCTGTGAGCTATGAGCTTGTGTAAGGGCTCAACAGTGATCCCGCAACAGTGATGGCGGCCCGGGCTGACCTCAGGAACCTTGGGATGCTTGTGCTGATGAAGTGAGGTGGGTAGAGAGCCTCTGATGTGGCTGCCTGGTGAGAGTGGGGAGCACCCTGTTCCCCTCACCAAACAGGACAAATGCAGCTTTCACTTTGTGTGCTCATCAGTAATTTAGAAAATAATGAGTATAACCCACTGCATTTTAAATGTTGGGAGAAAGTGTTTCTTAGTATGTTTACAAAGCTGCAGAAGACCAGCGAGTTTTCTGTGAATGACACAATGATCACATTGCCTTTCTGTTTTTAGGGAGATACAGACCGTATTTCAGAATATAATGTACATGTGTAGAAATAGTTGGTAGGTGACCTTTAATTTCACATTAGAAACTGATTTCTGAGGCAAAACATGCTGTACTGATAAGGTGGTCAGGATGCAATGGAAAAAAACTTGGTTTATCAGCAGGATCCTGTAAGTACTCCATAATGGTATGTTAGGGCTGCTTGTGAGGCTCTAATGTTTGCTTGTACTTGGAGAGTTGATCCAGGTACAAGCGTAAGTTTGGAGTATGTGTAATGGTGCATGTTTCTCTGGGTGCTTCTCCCACAGCAGATGCCCCAGCTCTTTTTGCTTCATTTAACTGAAGGCAGACATGATAATTAGTTTTTCTCTTTAATCCTCCTCCTGTTTTTTGTTAGTGCCATCAGTTACATAACAGTTACACAACTCAGGGCTTATTATTCATCCTTTTTTTCTGGAATTCCTTTTCCATAGGACTGCTCTGAGTCTGCTCAGTTTCTTGGGCCTGGTTTATTGTTCAGAGAAGTCAGTGAAAAATGCAGAGTGACAGATTTTGCCTTGGCTGCAATGTATTTTCTCCAGAGAGAGTAGAGATCAGCTGAAGTGCCAGTTTGCTCCTGCTCTCCTTTATATTCCGAACCGCTCTATCTTGCAGTGCTAGGCTGGTGATTAATTACTGTTAGCAGTGCCACATTCAGCAAACGATCCGTGGTGAGTGGGTTTCAAATCTTGGTGTGGGAGCTACCAGAACCAGTCAGATTTTGTACCAGAGCAGCACCAAGGTGAACTGGCACCATCAGAGTCATGCTTAGTGTGTCTGTGACAGCTTGCAACTCCTGATTGTCCAAGTAAGATGGAATCTCCTGTACAAAAGGGCAGAAAACTCTGCAGTGTTCTCATTCTTCTGAGCCTGTGTTTTTAGGGAGAGGTTTCAAAGCCTTGTGTTCCTGCAGCAAGGAGCTGGGTAGAGTGTGTGAGAACAGATAAAGAGACTTGGTGGAGAACCTGGCTGAGAAATGCAATTTGTCATTCCTCTTTATTTTATTCTGAGATTTTGGTACTGGAGTACATCTCTGACAAAGTACTGCTGCCAGATTTCCCATGGGGAGGCTCACTAATGAAGTTGCTCTATTAGGAAAGTTAGAACAGCCTGTAACTAGACAGTATGGCCAAAGCATTTTGAATTATTGGAATTTTCTAGATGACATGATATTATGCAGTTTTGCTTGACAGCTTTGTCCACATAATGCTAATTAAAACAATATGGAGAGAATGAAATAAAGTTGAGTTCAAAAGCGTGAGGTGGAATAGAGACTTCTATCTGGATGTAGCAGAAGGGAAAGGCTAACAGTCTATGTATGTGTATACAAATAGACATAAATCCTTTGAAGTGCAAGTAGTCTGTGAGAGTTTGGTATTGAAAAGCCTCGTTTTTTGCAATCCAAGATCTTGTGAAACAACACTAAGGCTTCTACCAATCAGATCAGCCAAGATCAGCTCAATCTGGACTGTGTTAAGTACTTGGTGATTAAAGAGAAATGGAAAACAGAAGCATTTTCTTTGGCCCTGCAGTTCTGTAACATGCAGAGGGAAGAATTTCTGTCAGGCAGCAAAGCACAGCCCTCTTTCCCAGAAGGGGTAATTTTCAGATGAGCATGCTTTGGATTTGTAGAAGAAAGGGAAAGTGGCATAGCTTATGCTTGCAGCTGTAGATCTTAGTGCTAGATCTGCCTCTCCCACTGTCAGAAGGACAGACGATGCTGTGCAAGCAGCAGTCTCGGGGGCAGAGAACAAGAGCCTGGCTCACATGGCCAGTGTGAAGCTGAGTGAGTGGCACTGGAGCAGTGCTGATGCACACAACAGGCACATGGTCTTTCTGGACTGGAGCAGAAGTAGTGCTGCAAGTGTTACTGGCCATTTTGAGGAGGTCTTCCAGGAGTGAAACCCAAAGGCATTGCTGTTACTGTACCTTGAATCCAAAAGGCCAGTAGTTGAAGTAGAGATCCAGGTAATCCAGCCGCAAGGCGGGGAGAGCCTTCTGGCAGACTCCCTTGCCTAGAGGCTTGTCATGGAATGTGCACCACAGCTACAAAAAAACCCAAACAAGGCACACTTCTCCTCATCCATCCCCTAGCACTCCTGGGTCGTTAGTGTCATAAACCAATACATCCTTTTGCACAAAAATAGAATGGGATCTAGAGGATGGGTGGAAAGTGTATTTTAATGCTTGCACACACGAGGGCAGAGTTCAGCTTGTGTGGAACTGCTGCTTTTATATTTCTCCCATAATCTCTCAGCTTCTTGAACGGAATATTGCATTCCTTAGATTCTGTAATAATGAGAAGGTGGAAATCTCTCTTCCTCTGTCTCTTTTCTTAAAAAGGATAATAAGAAAAAATTGAAGGTGGCTTACATTTGTAATAAATAAATAAATAGGCATGAAAATTTTCTGTTAGGAACTCAAAAGGTACAGTCTGAGTTTTGAAGAAGACATTAACAATTAGCACTAACTACCAGTTTTCCCAAGTATCTGATCTTTAAGTTAGAGGCACAGAAAAGAATTTCCTTTTCCCTGCTTTTGCACTGAAATGTATGAGACTGCTTTTCCTACCTCAACTTACTGCTCTCTCTCAAAAAGATTCCAAAACTTGTACTTTAAAGCATTGTTATGCAGGAGAAAGTGGGAGAGAGGGGGACAAATCTGTTTTATGCCTTCGGTTAACTGGGCGCTTGTTTACAACATGTTCTATAACCCAGGGGAAACAGAAAGGCTGTCTGAAATTTGGAATGGTTGGATTTACTATGACTTGTACTACTCTAATATGCTTGGCACTTCCAGCTTGTTTCTGACTGCAGCAATTAATGGGACTGCGCTGTCCACAGCTCGTAGGAAGCAGTATGTGCTGTACACATTTGGATTCTTAACTACTGATTTGCGGCCAGAGGCTACTTCCATTGGGAAATTTGCCATTGATTCAACATCAAGCATCAGAGCAAGCCTTTTGTTAAAATGTCAGCCAGTGGTGTCAGCTGTCTTCTCTGTTCAACCAGTCTAATACCATACTGTCTAACCTATTTTATATATTGGCCCTAGTGTCCTCAGAATGGCTGAACATCATGATTTCAACACTGTGTATGTTTTCCAGTGCTTCATCACTGCAGAGCCCCTCTGCCCCCCCTGCAGCTTTCATGCAGCCGTGGTGGTGGCTTGGGCACAGTGGGGGAGACAAAATTCCTCAAGATCTGCATCTCAGCCTCGGCCTGAGCATGCTGGTATCTGGGGGAAGGGCCCAAGAACAGCAGGAAAAGTAAGAACTGACCTTTTCCTAAGCACTTTCCCCACTCTAGTGTAAACCAGTGGGCTCAAGCTGATTGAACATATGCTGGGATATCATGCCAGGCTAAAATATGGTTTATGGCCTTTTTTATACTTTTGCTTATTCACTGTGGTGTGACTTCATCTCTCTGAAGTCACTCTGTGTGATTCATCTCTCTGAAGAGAGATGGACTTCCCAGAAGGAGTAGTCACATTCTGACACTTCCATAGCACTGGACACACAAAAGAGCACGAAGTGATATATTTTGGTTTCTGAGGAAAACCCAGCCAGGCTGGCTTTGAAGCTGTGGTACCTGTTGCTGTTACAAGTAGAGGAGATAGGGGAAAGCTTGTGGAACAT
Source organism: Loriculus beryllinus (assembly GCA_039877255.1). Lineage (NCBI taxonomy): Eukaryota > Metazoa > Chordata > Aves > Psittaciformes > Psittacidae > Loriculus > Loriculus beryllinus. The sequence continues at coordinate 13,920 of JBCJKH010000622.1, forward strand.
CAGCTTGGGACTGCCCTGAAAAGGAAACCTTTTAACTTACCAGAAGTGCAGGAAGCTACAGTTTTGAGAGCACACATCAAATGGGGTGGTTTGGTGCTAAAGGGGAGTGTAACTTGCCAACAAGTGGGTACCTGAGGGTAAGAAAGACAGGAAGAGACAGTTAATAAAATTGTCAGGTGCTGGGGAGCAGACCCCTGGAGGCAGTGGAGGAGGATGTTGACAGCAGGTAAGGACAAAACAAGGCATGTTCACATTATTCCCAAAGTGTAATATGGTTACGTTTTCTTCTGAGTCTTGTCTACATGAAAATCTTGAGCTATTTCATTATGTTGGTGCATTTTTTGGACACATATCAGTTGAAGTACGTTGCATATTGATTTAAACTAAATCCGTTCCTTACCCCTTCTGTTAAAACTGTAGAAAGCACTCTTTGGCAAAATCACATCTATCCTCCCACAGACTTAGCATTAATTTAACAGCATCAGGTTTTGAACTGGTTTAATTAAACTGCAGCTTCCTTGCGCAAGCCAGGACTGGTTGCTGCGGAAGCAGAAGCATGTCAGTGTCTTTTGTGAACTTGTGAAAAGAAACCTGATCATAGACTGGAGAGGTGGTTTAATGTGGGACTGGTGAATGCTTTGCTTGATTTTCTCTAGGTCAAGCCATCAAAAAGCATCAACCAAAGACCACATCTTTTCAGTTGTTTCTGTGAAAGAATGGGCTTTGCAATGAGAGGATAAGCAACTGAAGTTGAATAGGAAGGACACCATGGCTAGCATCCAAACTCAACTCATCTGCAAATGGAAAATTTCCCCATCCCAGACCTACATTCCTGTCCAGTTCTGTTGGTAGGAATAGTTATCACAAGAATGAAGTTTTCCTCTTTCGTGTATGCAGACTGAAAGTTTTCCAAAGCTCACCACTTTTGAGACCAGTCTGCTGGTTTTTTGTCAAGTGGAGGCTCTTGTCCTTGTGGAAAAATATTTTCATGCTCCATTTCAGGTTTCAGCAATCAACCTGTCTAGTGTTGACAAGAAAAGGGGTGACTCAAATGCCTTTAGAGTGGAGGAAGGGATATGCTTTCCTTTTGTGGAACAGAAAAGTGTTGACAATATTTTCCTCATGTTTGAAAAGCAAAACAAAATGAAGAGCACAGTAAAGCAATGAGTTCATCTTGATTAGGAACAACATGAAAAATACCATGTGGAATCTGTGCAATTAAGGCCAAATAAAAATTGCTTTATAACCTGAACTTTTACTCAACAAGGAAGCTAGATTGTTTTAGTTGAGTTACTTAAGTTTTGTGAATATGAGAGTGGAACCTCAAGTGGTCTTTCTCCTGTCACACGGCAGGACCTATGGGCAATGTGAATATTTGGTGTGACTGTGAAAGGTCCAGTGATTCCCACAAAAGTTCAACATGTTGTCCTTCACTAATCAATGGATCTGCAGTTATATCACTGCATGCTCAAGGTTTTCTGTAGGGTTGGTCAGGTGAGCTTCAATGCTCTCAGCATCTGTCATTTCCAGAAGTAATTCAAGGCATGCAGAGGGAGGATGCCATGAGCTGGAAATTGTTCTGTCAGGATGCTCCCAGCTGTTGTCTGGGGACTCTCACCTGTCCTGTAACCAGAACATATCTTTACCTGAGGGGCTGGGAAGAGGTGGTGGCTAGATGCGGGTTGCTGCAGAAGCCAAGAATATGAATTTGGCCTCTCTGTGCCCCAGCTGCCCCTGTAAACTAGGTGTAACTCAGAAGACCAGATAAAGTGGCTTCTTCATGTCTAAAGCTTGTGAGGGTGGGAAAGCTTGGTCAGATAGCATAGGGCTCATTTTATGGTATATTTCTAGAGGTATTATAGCCTCCTCCCCCTCAAAGAAAGACAGATAGTTTGTTACCAGATCAATTTTGCTTCTGCAAGCACCTTCTTAAGGAAGGTAGGACCATACTGCCTAATTGTTGTGGGTTTTTTTTCTCACAGGTCCATTGAATTGATCTTGGCTCAGTTTTTATTTGGTATATTGCAGATGCAGACTTTGACAGGGAAGAGTAATGACAGCAGTACCAAATGTTTAAACAAGTATTTGACCTATCCAAAATGCTAAATGTTGGATAGTGTATTATATCTCTGGGAAGGAGAAAAATGTCTTTCATGTAAGATAAAAAGGAGATGCTGTTTTACAGGCAAAATATTTTTGTTTTCCAGGCTTTTTTGTGAACAGCCTGATCTGATGGATATAGAAAGGAATAAACTAGTTCTGAGTAAAAAACCTCCAAAACCCAGTGCAAGTCAGGCACAAAATTATTTAAATGAATGGATTTCCATGTAAGTAAAACAGGTGTGAGACCAAAATTAGAATTGAAAAATTCTGTGAAGTTGGGTATCCTGACTCCTCCATGCATTATTTATTAGTTTTGTCTGCCTTTTCATTCAGGCACCTTCTTTGTTAAAGAAATGGAGGGGGAAAGCATGAATTAACTTGTGATACACAGCTATTTATTTAGCAGCTTAACTTCTAAAGTTTCCTGGGAAACAATCCTGTAAAAGGGAGGCCTGATTTTGTTGCTTTTTAAAGTCAGGAGCAACCCCACTGAATTCTGAGAAGTTACAGTAAAGTAAAACAACGGTGTGACTCAGTTCTTTATATTATCTCATCATGACACATAAGACAGATTTTTTATGTAGGAAACTAATTTTTGTGCTCCATTCAAAACCAGGTTAAACATCAGTCAGGCTTGGTTTGTAAACTGGCATGCTGCAAGAGAGCCACATACCATACAAAGAAGTGTAAGAAGCACAAGACATGTCTTTGCAATTTGTATTTGTGAGAAAACAAACATAATAAATACAGACAGAGATAGCTGTGAACACACACACATCAACAAGTTCTTAGTTAACCCAGGTTTTATTGTAACATGGAAGTAAAATACTTTAGAGCCACTTAATTGAGGTGAACCACTAATTTTTCATAGAAAGACATTAGTACAAGCAAACGAGTACGTTTTGTGTGTGTTTATTGTTCTCCCCATTCTCTGCAATGACATTAGAACCATTCTGGTTGTATTTGCCCAGATTCTTATGTGCTGTTACCATGCTCTAGTATCAGCACTATCCAGTTTGTTTTCTAACTAACTTATCATGCCTTGACTAGACACCACCCTGCTGCTTTCTTTCTTTTCAGAGGCCCTTTTAAATTATCTCTTCCCAGACAGTTTCTTATTGACGTCTGATGTCTGCAGCACTTTGTTTATCATGGGCGAAAAAAAGGCAGATTAATCACAGCATTTTTTTTTTTGCTCTTGATGCTGCTGCAGTAAGTTAATTTGCGCAGTACTGTGACTAGAAAACACTGAAACGCCCTAAACCAAAACCTGCATTGTAAACCACTCCAAACCCACAACATTTAAAAGTAAACCTTGCAGAATTTCAAGTCGTGTTTCTTGCTCTGGAAATGTGAGAAATAATTTTGTTTTTCCGGCTCTTGGCATCTTGTGCGACTTCTTTTAGAGCTATTTTAGGTCTGTATCCGTGAGCATTCCTTCAGAACATTGTGTTCTGTGCGCTTTTCCGTAGCACCTCGGTACCTGTTGTGGTAAGGTGCTTATTTGAAGACATCCATGTAATGATTTTGGGGGCATAGAGAATCCAAGGGTTTTTTCCATGTGTATGTTTTTATCTTAGGACATGCAGAAATAAAAGATTTGGAGTTAAGACTTCAGGTGAACAGACAAAAGTCACATGTTTTACTTCAGAATACTGGTACTTAGCTATAGGGATTACATAAAATAATTCAGTTTCAGGTTTGGAATATGTCTCACATTAGCAGCTTCCCTCCACATGTTTTGCATATAATGCAGGCTTTTATGTATTTTCTTCCTCTTTCTCAGTCATTTATTTGGTACTTAATGATTCAGAAAAACTGCATTTACTTGAAGAGGAAAGCTATGATTCTGGTGACAAATGCACCAGAAAGTTTGTGTCCTTACACACTCCTCTTTTTAAAACAGATTTCCCCCCACGAAATGGAGTTAAACAACAGCAACAACAACAAAAGTAGGCTACTTTATCTGTCCTCCTTATGCTTCTGGGTTTGAAATAAAGAGAATTCACACAGATGCATGAAGTTATATATTGCCTCAGTACCCAGAGAGGACTAAAGCTCCACTGTATTTACATATGAAAGTACTAGTATAACAAAAGGTGGAAAAGGCCCTTTGCTGAGGAGCTTAAATTGTAATTGGGTGACTAACAGGTATGCAAGGTATGCCTTGCTGCTCTGTCAGGTGCACCCCCAAGTTCTAGGTAAGAATAAGCTTGGTTTAAGACGTGGTGGTGTGATATATTGGCAAATAGGGGTAGGTGTGTGATGAAAAATTATGCAGTCATAGCTATGCTTGAGCCAAGGAAATGCTGAGAACCACTTGTCTGGTTAATGCAAGATGCAGTGAGTGGCTGTAACAAACAAACAGAAATAGAACTGACATGTCCTTGTCTGCTACGTGCTCTCTGGCCTGTGATGGAGAAGGCTTTGTTTTCCTTGTATTATAGACCAAGGTCTAGTGCATAGAGATATACGAATGATTTCAGGCCAGTAGGACTGTGCAGCACTTCACTTGAGTGTGGCTGTGGTCTCAGGAGCAAGAACAACCACTTCCAGTCCATAAATACATTTAAGTTTGCTTGGAATTCAGCTAAACAAGTGGGTTTAGAGACTAGGCTGAATAGAAATGTGATATTGATATCTTGTAGACTTGCAGTCTTCCTGGGATGGGAAAAACCAAAGCTGATTGAAAAAGCAATGAATACAGTGGCCTTTTAAACCAGAAAAACTGAATGAGCAGAAGTGGAAAAAGAATATGTAAGGAGACCGAAGACATAGATGGGTAAGTTGGCTGTGGTGTTAACAAGGAAGTTATCCCTCCTGGGTAGCACTGTCCTGGTAAAGGAAAGTTAACACACATTGTGGGCTTCCCAGGCCCCGTCCACTTGCAGGTTTGGTGATTTGGTTTTTTTTGTGAGATATCAAGCTTGTGTTTGGTTTACAAGAGGAGAAGTAACTCATGTATTGGAGAGTGATGGGCAGGGAGATGGATGGAGTCAATGTGACAGCATAAGGATGTGTTTATCTCTTTGCATAGTCTGTTGTACTTGCAGACCTTTCCCAGTACAGATTTGGCCTTGAATGAAGGTGGATCGTCAGAAAAGTTGCAGAGGAATGTGAGACAGAAGTAGCATGGACATCAGATAAACAGAAAGACAGGATCTAGGGCTTGTAGAGGAAAAACTGTCAGGTTTTGAGAATGGCCCAAATGGGCCTACATCTAGAAAAGAAATGGGTGAGGATTCCTTGGGCACACATCTGGGTGGCAGAGAGAATGGGCATGCTGTCAGCAGGCAGAGGTGGGAAGGACTAGGGAAGGTCTAGGAGAGAAGGCATAAATTCATGAAGTACAAAAACACCCAGGAGGAAGTTATAGAGAGAAAGTTTTGGAGTTATTAAAGAGTGTGAGGATTTGATTGCAGAAGTTTCTTTGGAAGATGAAATTGTTAATGAAGACAAATTTTATATCAAATAGGTCTAAACAAAGAGCTCAGGGTCTTCTGCAAAGTACAGTGGGTATGTCTGTGGTGGTCTTTGGCAAGTACTTGATCTAGCTTTGAACAAAGTAACTATCAAAAGGTACCAAGGGCATGATCAATGAAGAAAGCTCCTTTTTGGCACAGTTTTCTTCAATCATTAATTGGCTTTCTTCTTTCCAGTTCTGTTTTGTTTTCTTTCTGCTTTGTTCAGCTCCAAGCCCTTCTTCAGTGCGGTGCAGTTACACTGGTGCCCCAGCAGAAGTTTATGCGTTGAGGAAAGTTGTTGCATGAACTTGTGTTTTGGCCATAAACATTCCACTATGGCCTGGAAGGGTGCCAGAGCAAAGACCCTGAAAAACACAGCCCAGCTGGTCTGGGAGATAATCACTGCCAAATGAGCATAGCTGTCTGCAAGAAGTCATGCACATGGACATGGCTGACTCGTCTGTCCTTGTGTAGTTTGAAATATCAATCAAGGTCATTAGGCTGGTTTTGGCCTGCTAATGAAATGGTCTTGCTCAAAGACTAATGGAGATAAGAAGTCCGTATTTAATGGCTATGGAGGTCCTGGCCTGTGGCACAAGTTGCTGTCTATTCAGTTGTAGTTATGACTGTGTATTGGCATATAATGTTTTCTTCTGTTAATTGTATTCTTACTGGTTGAAGTACAACCAATACGTTGTATTGATACTCAAGAATAGTGATTTTTCTTTTTATCTCTAGGATCCTTGATTCTTTTTCTTGCAGTCGATCAACCAGTTTGCCTGTGATGCACTTGTATTCAGAGCTGTACCACTACTATATTTGTACAAGAGGAGACGGGTTTGATCTGACTGGAAGCAGGGTGAAGGCAGGTGTGTCATCATGCAATAGGATGTGGGAGCATTTCTCTTGACCAGTTTGAGCTGATGTGTGGGAAATCAAACTCCTCTGGTACAGTAAACTTAAAAGACTAGTACTTTGATTATGTTGACTGGACTGGCTTTATAGTGTAGTTTGTGGTTTAGACAAGGTTGATAGAGGCTAAAGATAATTGTTAATGTTACCTTTAGTTAGTGGGTGAGGTGGAAAGGATGATATGGGTAACTGTAAGTGCAGTTCACATCCAGTGGCAATATTTTGCAGAAGCAGCAGATTTTATTGTGCTTCCCTATTGAGGAAAGGCATGGTTCTTCTTATCTGGAAAAGCCTTGAAGATACTCTCCCTGAGATGCGGAATTCTTTCCAGGGCTTCCCAAATGAATAAGGAACAAGGACAGTGCAGTACCCACCAAAGATATATAAAAAGCTGCTCACTGACAGCCTTGCCACTCTTGCCAATTGGCACACTTGGTGCTGTGCTGTGATAAAAGCCTAGTGCTGGCTGGTCCTTCTCTCCCACTGGCAGGTTAGGATCTAACCCCTCTAAGTGCAAGACAAAACACCCTTTCTCCTCACAGCACTTTAGAGACATTATTTGAACACCACTGCCCCAAATTTTCTTACATTTTCCTTGTGTTGCTTTTTCTTAATCAGAATCTGAATCCTCCATCTTCCATTTTCCTGCACTATCGTTTTCATTTATGAAGACTGGATGATCACCTCTCCCTCTCCCTCATAGAGAGGGTGATAGGGCACATTCAGTATACATTCAGGTTATGGCCCTTTAACCTTTACATTGTGGCTGGTCAAGGGTAAGGTCTTAGAGAAGAAAATGTGTATTTGATTATATATAAAAGATGTGCTCTGCTTTTTTTAAAAAATGAAAGTAGACCTATGTCAATAGAAGCAGTAAAGGACAACAACTTCCCACACCACTTATCTCCATTTCTAGCCAGAGCTGCTCTGTCCACTTGGTTTTGATCACTTTGAATTGGAATTACAGGTTGTGGGTATGAGGGTGGCTAGCATGACTGTTAGGAATACTCGTGTCTAATTCCTTTTCTGCGTATTTCATTACGAATAGTGGGATTTTGGACACTTGCTGCTCACCAAACCAAAAGGTCCTTATAGCCAGAAGAAACAGGGACTTCTGCTTGGGAAACCCCCCATCCGACTGCCCCGGGCCCTGTTTCCTCACCTCTCGGGAATGAGGGCAGCCCAAGGCATTGATGCTACTCTCCTTCCTTGCTACGGAGGAGGCTCTGGGCAGGGGAGCAGGGGGATCCACCGGCTGCACTAGGGATCGCATCCTGCCCCTGACTGCCGCCTCCATGCCCAGCTGGACAGTGGGTGAGGCAGAGGAGGTGCTCCAGAGTGGACGGAGACCAAGGCAGCCGCGGCTCTGGAGGAGCGGAGCCCATCTGCTGCTGAGGCAGCGGTAGCTGGACCCGGGGTGGTTTTGGGAGAAGCCAGCTGCTTCGCTGCCTCTGGTAGCGTTCTGCACAGGGTGGTGTGACCCCATTTCTCCTTTGTGGTGGCCCACGCCAACGCCGCCTGCTTTGCCATGTTCGGAACCACGGGGATAACCGACATCTCTGCGGAGACCCTTCGCAGAAGAACGACCTGCTCTTGCAAGATGGGACTTGGGCGGCGGGACACCACACCAGCATCCCTGCAGGATCCGCTGGGCACCGTGTCCCGCCGCTGGGCTGGGCTGGGCTGGGCTGGGCTGGGCTGGGCTGGGCTGGGCTGGGCTGGGCTGGGCTGGGCTGGGCTGGGCTCGGCTCGGCTCGGCTCGGCTCGGCTCGGCTCGGCTCGGCTCGGCTCGGCTCGGCTCGGCTCGGCTCGGCTCCCGGCGCGCCCACACCAGGCACCACGTGCCCTAAGTACCACGCCACGATTCGCGTCACCGCCAGTAGGCTCGTCCTCACTGGCTGAGGGCGGTGCTCATCTTGTGGACCAGCCAATCAAAGCCCCTCAGCTTCGTGGGCTGGGCGACTCCGAGGTCTCATAAGCCGCGGGGTCCGCCCCTCGCCTGGCGCGGCGGTGCTGGTGTGCCCGGAGCCGTTGCGGCCGTCAGCGTAAGGCAGCGCGGGGCTGGTTTGTGAGCGCTCCGGTGCTGAGGCACCGGCGTGGCGGGAGGGCGGTGAGCGGTAGTGGTGGCGGGGCTTCTTGAGGGGGAAGGGGGCGGTGGGGGGTTCCCTGGGGGGTTGTGCCCGCGGTCCTTACCGAGAGGAGTTTTAGGGGCCCGGGGAGGCTCCCTGAGGCGGGGGCTGCAGGCCGGGTGTGTGTGTGGGTCCCTTGCGGGGACGGGGGTGGCGGTGCTGGGGCTCGGGGCGGATAGCGCGTTAAGAGGGGGCAGTAGTTGTGAGGCACTTCAGGTCTGTGTGCATGAGGGGCTGTCCCGCTTCTGGGCAGCCTTGTGTGTGTATGGGAGTTGTTGCCTTGCTTCTGGGTCAGCCTCTTCCTTCCTAAGGAAGGCTGGATGCAGGTGCGCCCCACAGGGACAGGTGGGCTGATTTGGAGAGTCTTGGGGATGATTGCCCCGGCACTTAGACCTTAAAGCTGTGCTTTGCTACAAGCTCTGCAGGTGTAAGATGTTATCCTGAGCACCTTGTTCTGTGCTGTTTCACGTCTGCTGTCTGTATTCTCCATGGTGTCCCAGAGGCTTTGGTATATTTCTATGTGCTACAGCTATGGTAATTGTAGTCTAAACTCTGGGGGAGTAAATGATATCCTGGGGCATGTGGGAGACAAGCAGTTTCCCTTGTTAGAAATGCAGGAGCTGTGTGTTCACATCTTTTTGGGAGAAGAAAGTTGGTAGCTTTCCCAGCTTATACAAGGAGTGTGTGCTCTTATTTTCTTACAGCTCTTGATAGCCAAATGATGGTTGGCATAACCATTTGTACTTGTGGTCTTTTTGTGTGTGAGCACTCGGTGTTTATTCTTTTCCTCCAGGTAACTTAGCCAAGAGTGTGTGTTGGCCTCTGTATAAAGGAGCTTTTGAGTCTGTACTGGTATTTGTGTAGGTTGTTCCTTTGCCATGAGAAAGGTGAGTAGGATTGTTTCCATGTGTTTTTCTAAGGCTTTCTAGCTTAAATACTTCCATAAGTGGACTGATATTTAAACAGCCCTGTGACTGCCAGTCCTTTCTAAACTTGTTTGAGAATCATAGATTCAGCTAGGTTGGAAAAGACCTTTAAGCTCATCAAGTCCAACTGTTACCCCAGGACTGCCAAGACCACCACTAAACCATATCACTGTTGGCCTCATCTACAGTTTTTGGACACCTCCAGGAACGGTGGCTCCACCAGTTCCCTGGGCAGCCTGTTCCAGTACCTAATCACCCACTAGTTAAAGAAATGTTTCCTGATATCTAGTCTAAACCTCCTCCTGTGCAGCTTGAGGCTGTTACCTCTTGTCCTATTGCTTGTTACTTGGGAGAAGAGATCTGCCACCTCCTGGCTCCATCTTCTTTTCAGGTAGCTGTAGAGAGCAATAATGTTTGCTCCTGAGCCTTCTCCTCTCCAGGCTAAACACCCCAGTTCCTCAGCTGCCCCTCATCACACTGTGCTCCAGATCCTTCACCAGCTTTGTTGCCCTTCTCTGGACCCACTCCAGCACCTCAATGTATTTCTTGTAGTGAGGGGCCCTGAACTTGAGCACAGTGTTTGAGGTGTGGCCTCACCAGTGCCCAGTATAAGGGGAATGGTAGTACTGCCAAATCATTTATATAACTGAACTGGAAACCGGAGTTTATTATCTTCAGATGATCTTTGGTCTTTGTATGTTTTGTGTATTTTGGTATTTTTTTCCCTTGTCTACTCTTTGGTCTTATTTTTTGTATTCAGCCTTAATTTGGATTTGTAAATTACGCAATCCACTTTTATCCATTGTTCCTGTGGATGGTACAATCAGTCTGAACAGTGAGGTGTTTGCAGAGATGGAGCTTTTTATGGGGTTGTGTTTGGTGTAGTAGTTCATGCTGTGAACATGCTGCAGTCTTTAGTCCTATCTATGGGATGTTGGGGAAAGATCACTTTGGCTTTAGATGGCAATGCCGTCTGATACTACTTTTTGTTATAAATCTGGGATCTTAAGGGATGTAGTTTAGAATTGTATCAGATGTGATATGACACCTGAATCCTAATAATAGTTATTTCTTTGCTTACTGTGCAGCTGATTATTGTGAGTGGAGCATGCAAGGTATTTTGTCTGAGATGCTCCTTGTAATACACGTAATTCAGGTCTCATTGGCATGAAATCACAGAAGACTTTCTTTTGTATTTGCCAACTGTTTATTGTGTGTCAGACAATACCTCCGGATGTTTCTGTGAAAATCTCAGTCTTCAAAGGCTTTGTAGTCCTGAGCTGTACCAGTAGACAGAAGTTAGAGCTGGGGAGGTGTTGCATCGTGCCCTTGTGTGATGAGTGTCTTCTGTGGGAGTAAAGGAGAGCTAAGCTGCCTTTACAGTCAAGATCAAATTACTGAGGCTGTTAAGGATTTCAACTTTTTTATATAGTTTTTGAAAGTCTGGTAAAGATTAAGGCTGATACTGTGTTGAGTCCCTAAAACCCCGCATGCATGGGCTGAAGCCATCCTACTCACCTAATTCATGGTCACTTGAGTTTGAGACACTTGGAGTGTCATTTAAGCAGCTCTGACTGATTTGAGATCATGGGAGCTCCCGTAAGCATGTTTCATATGTAATCTAGTCTACGGTTGGGTGTTCAGAAATCAGACCTTGGACTCCCCCATCCACACTTTTGGAAGTACCTTAATGTTCATAATCATTTAGTATACAGCACTCTTCCCAGTGCAGAATTGTATTTCTGTGTTCTCCCCCTGTCCAGTGCTGTTTAGTCTGTGACAAATCAGAATGATCAGATGGAGCTTTTAGAGTTGCAGTGCTATGTCAGATGGACCTTTCAGTAATGCCTCCATCCTGCTCCCTGTCCTGCTCCATGCCCCGCTCCATCCTGCTCCATGCCCCGCTCCATCCTGCTCCATGTCCCGCTCCCTGCCCCGCTCCATCCTGTTCCATCCTGCTCCCTGTCCTCCTCCATTCCCTGCTCCATGCCCGCTCCATCTTGCTCCATCCTGCTTCGTGCCGAGCTCCATCCTGCTCCCTGCCCCGCTCCATCCTGTTCCATCCTGCTCCCTGCCCCGCTCCATCCTGTTCCATCCTGCTCCATGCCCTGCTCCCTGCCCCGCTCCATCCTGCTCCATGCCCCGCTCCATCCTGCTCCATGCCCCGCTCCATCCTGTTCCATCCTGCTCCCTGTCCTGCTCCATGCCCCGCTCCATCCTGCTTCATGCCCTGCTCCGCCCTGCTCCATGCCCCGCTCCATCCTGCTCCATGTCCCGCTCCCTGCCCCGCTCCATCCTGTTCCATCCTGCTCCCTG
>JBCJKH010000625.1:0-22774 GCA_039877255.1 Loriculus beryllinus
CCTCGTGGCCTCCTCTGGACTTGTTCCAACAGTTCCATGTCCTTTTTATGTTGAGGACACCAGAACTGCACACAGTGCTCTAGGTGAGGTCTCACGAGAGCAGAGTAGAGGGTCAAACACAGGAGCAGATTTTCACTTACACTTATTCTTTGGTGGCACCCATGTGAACTCAGTGTTCTTGCTAACTGCCTGGCAGGTGGACACAAAAATGCAACTCAGCTCCTTGTTCAGTTGTATTTGAAAACATAGTCCTTAATTGAAAACCTTCATATTATTTATTCTGGAATTTTCAAAATTCAAATTCAGCAAAGTTTTCTGAGATTTCATGTGATTTAAGCTCCTGTTTGAAAATCTCTTTTTTTAAGTGTTACTTCTGCACAGAAGTTTTATTTTTTGGTGGGACAAAAAATGGATTAGATAAATGGAACAAAGTTGTACATGGATTTAACATTTACTCTGAGGTGAGACTGAATCGGTTTCTATTCCCTCTTCTCAGCAACAGATACAAAGCTAAGAGCCGATCAAAAGTCACCTTCATTCAACTTTTGAATACACACAGACATCTTAAGAAACAGAAAAAGTAGCACATTTCTCTACCTTTCCAAAGTTCTCTCCAAGCTGAATATAACAACCACCGCTTGTGGAAGACACTAGGCCCAGCCTAGGTAATGAAAATGTCTTTGGCCATTCTAAACCCTTGATCCCAATGTGGGAAATAAAATTGACCAAAAGAGCAGTAGTGAAGTATATGGTTCTAACAGAACTATAATCACCTTCCATTTTATGTAGCTTTTTGTTTAGCTGATGCACAAATGGAAAATAAAATGGAATATGTGAGCCCTATCAGGAATTGTAGATGCTTTGAGTTTTAATGGCATAGGCTCTAATTTTCCACAATATCATTAATTTAGATGTGGTAAAGAAAGCAGCAAAACAAAAGTAGTGAATCCAGCTTGTATCAGTAGCATTTCCAGCTACACAGATTTGATTATTCATTATGGGAGCTGGGCTTCCTCAATACTCAGACTAAACCAAGTATTACTTATGTTAATTGCATTTGCTGAAATTACATGACTAACCAAACAAATTATTCCATTTTAGATAGGAAAATTCTTATAGCCCTGGGCAAGAATAGTATCAGAGATGTATTTAGCAAAGTCAAGCTCTTATGAATAACCTGGAGCTAGCACCATAAAGAAGGAATATGAGCCCTTCAAAACGCCTTCATTTTTTTGTCAGTTTTATCTATCACCTGCCACAAAGGAACTCTACTTTCTGCCTTCGTCACTGTGTGATTCATAGGGTTATTTTACTATTTGAGTTACTTTGAACTGGCCAGTTTGTGTAGAGTGGATTTCAAGGGAACAGTCTAGATTTTATGGTGGGGAACTTTGCAGGGAGAAGGCAATATTACTCATTTCAAAGGCACTCTGCAAGCCTGGCCTGCCTAGTGCAGTATTTATTCATAAAAACTGAAGAAGGTAAGAGACAGCCCGCATGTGAAATATACTGCTGTAATATAAAATGATGTTGAAAAAGTCTTAATATTTTTATTCGGCAATATTAATCACTTTTTTGAACTTTTTTGGTGTTTTATTTCTGCAAGCACTTTACTGCATGACTTTTTAGCTATAAAAATGCACTGGACAAAATGCTAAAAATTTTATACCTATGTTGCCCAAAAGAACAAATAAAATGACCACCTTCTTTGTAAAATTCAGAAGCCTTAATATAGTACATTAGGATGCAAACTAAGAAAAAGCTTTAGCTGTGCTTGGCAATACTTATTACATGTCAGATGACCCTCTCTACTCCATCTTTCTGCCCATCTTAAGGTGGGTCTTAAAAAGTGATACGTATTTGAGCTCTGCTACTGTTTATGTTGGTGCCACTGGTATGAGCAAAAGTAGAAGTCAGTAGAATTGCCTTCAAAACCTCCTTCCTTTTTCTATTATAGAAGCATCTGGTGTCTCATCTGGTGTAGGAGAGTTCCAACCGTGCAGATCAAACGAAATGCAAGGTCCAGATTATGGCTGCACTGGCTCACCTCTACTCAAGTCTCTCTCAGAGCTGTCTTTCCTCCTCAGCTGCTTCTATTAATTCTTGGAGAGAACAGACGTTTATCATGGATAGCAATTATTTTGTTAAAAGCTTTTTCTACAATAACTTGTAACTTTCAAGTAAACAATGTGCAAATTTAGAGATGTACAAAATGTTTTGTCTAACACATATAGGACCTTTTTGTTTTTAAGGAGTGTTGGTGTGAATGTGTATGAGGATTCTATTCACTGTTTTGATTATCTTCGTTTATCCTACTGTTGTGAAACACTGTGATGTTTCATGATCAATGAAACCAATTGGATTTTAGGGTTCTTAATGCAGTGCATCTGGTGCTTCAGGTAGAGTTAAGAAGCTGGCATGTTACAGCGTACCATATCTCAGCTTAGCTTTGAGCTGCTTCCTTCCTCTTCAGCTTTCGTTTCTGTATGGCTCAAGCAGTGACTGGCTTTGTTGTTCGACAGCCCTTGTATTCAGTTTTATAATACATGTAGGCACATCCCCCAGTTTCAGTGCAGTAACTTCAGATCTGTGTCACAGAATGATAGGAAAATTTAGGTTGGAATGAACATCCAGAGGACAGCTGCTCCAGTTCCCCCAACCTAGGACAGAACCAGCTTTGAAGTAAGATTCGTTTTCAAGCTTGATCCTGTAGCTCAGGTCCTTGTCCAGATGAGTTCTCAGCACTTCAAAGGCTGCAGATTTCACAGCCTCTCTGGGCTCATTTCCATGCTAAACCTTTCACACACTGAAGAATTTTACCCAAGTGTCTGAAGCAATTTTCCTTGCTTTAATACATGCCCAATGACTCAGTCATTTTACTGTAGCGTCTGAGAGCAGTTGGCTCCCTGCACAGATTTCCTCTTGAAGCCCATTGCTCCAATGCTTTTCAGATATAGGTCTCCATCACCGCCAGATCTTGTTTAAAGGCTTATTACCTTAGCTGCCATGTTGGCAAAGATGATCTTGCTCCACTTTGTCACATGTTTTGTCCTCTACCTAATTATTTATGGTTGACTAGCGATTTAAGATTTCTTCCTCTTCCTAGGAAATACCTAATATTATATAAGAATGATGGGGAGAGACTTTTTATCAGGGCCTGTTGCAATAGGATGAGAGGTGATGGTTTTAATCTAAAAGAGGTGGTAAAATCCTGGCACAGGTTGCCCAGAGAGGTGATGGATACTTCACCCCTGGAAACGTTCAAGGCCAGGCTGGATGTGGCTCTGGGCAACCTGATCTAGTTGAAGACGTCCCTGCTCACTGCAGGCGGTTGGAGTAGATGAGCTTTGCAGGTGTCTTCCAAACAATTCTATGATTTTCCAGTTTTGCTTCCACTAGGGAGGAGAGGAACAGGTCCATTTACATTGCAGCAGGGTCAGCACAAGAATAAAAAACTCTTCTTCAGTTGCACTGGTGAAATCTGGGACAAGCCTATGACCTGATTTCTCAGGTCACCATAGGATGACTCCTCTACTTCCCACCACACTGTACCTATGATCACCGGTGTACAGGCATATATCATTCAGGGATTCTTATTGTGCAGACTTCGCACAGGCAGAAGACAGGTTTAAGAAGTAGCAGGGGTTCTTTTCTAGAGCATAGTTATTCCTTGTGGGGTGCTAGAGCAATAAAACATAATTAATCATGGGTCCTTATCAACAAAATATTTGCTGTTAAAGTTCAGAGGCAATTGCTTGTATTCCCTCATGTCTCTTCTCCTGTGTTTTAATAATCTGTACTATTTTTATTTATTATGAACAAAGTAGTCTCAGACTAAATTAAATAAGCCACTCGGACCTTAATTTACCAAGCATTACCTAAAGCGTTTTTTGTTTAATTAAAAATACTCGAATGATTCTAACTAGAAAGGACAGACAATATTAATCAAAGGAAATGCTATCTAAAAAAGTAATTGCTCATTTGATGGGGGCAGTTCAGGTTAAATATCTCAAAGGAACACTCATGTTTTGAAATTTTGACATTTCAGCTAAATTACTGTTTCTAAAAGGAAGAAGGATTTTTCAGTAATTAGATTCACTAATATCTAAGTATATTACACATTGCTTTACCTGAGGTGCAGTTAATGCTCTGCCTTTTTAACGTATTTAAGCTGATACCTAAGTATGCTTTAAGCTAAGACTGCACACAAATGTTTCCAGATTTATCTTTTGCAATTATGAATTTATTCTGCTGATAATTAAAAATCATATTTAGAGGAGAGTTTGAACATTCTGAAGCTGTAGTTTATAGAGAAGCAAGCAATTAAAATGGGTTATATCTACATCTACGTATCAACTCTTCTTCTGGAAGTTTCCAAAATACTTAAGGAAATATCTGAGCGTGTTTGTAAGGGCTGTGTGTCTGTGCATATTGTATAGCAATTACTTAATATAACCACTTTTGATGTCAAATAAATTGCTTGTTTAACAATGCTTGTTTAACACCTTGCTACAGCTTAGGATAGAAAGTGAAGGAGACTGTCACTGAGTCTGAAACTTCAGGGAGAGAGGGAAAGAGGACTTGTCATTATCCAAACAGAATCAAAAGCAAGACGAATATTGACATGGATATTTGTGCAGATGAAGTTCTGTGATTTCAAAGATTCTGTCTTTTTTAAACCTCTTTCAAAACAAGACCATGTCTACTAACTTAACAGCTCAAAGTATCATCAGCGTTATTTAGCAGGGACTCCAGGGGATGAACCAGCAAAAAGTGAAGTTAAGAATCAATATCTTTTCTGTCTGCTATTTCATATATATCTTTAAAAAGGCAAGTTTCTACTAACTGCTCCACAGCTATTTATACTTAGTCTTTTATCTTTTTGTGTGTGTCTCATGTTCACACATGTGAATACAACCCATTACTTTTTAAAGTGCCGCATGTGAAAGTTAACAGAGAATAGTGTTCACTGCACAAACTAGAATTTCCCTGGCTTTATGGTTTTGCTTATATGAACTTCTTATAGCAAAAAAATACGAGCATAACAAATAGCATAAAAACATTTATGTCACCAACTCCATGCCCCAACCCTACTCATCAAGGTCAAATACTATGTCCCAAGGAAGCATTTTCTGCTAATCCAGCAGATGATGTGAAAGCCATGCCAAGAGTATGAAGACTCAAATGCAGACTTCATCTGTGTCTGTATTTTAAAGTAGACAGGGATCATACCCATTTAAAAATGAGTAGATAAATTGTGTGGCATTCATTCTACAGAGGCTTGCCTGCAGGAGTATGAAGCACAGATTCTGTTATAAGGAAGAAATGGAGTCCAGGTAGGTGATGGAATCAGTTTTCAATATAGGGATTGTTTCTGCTTTATTTACTTCCAAAATTCTTATCTCTTAATTGAGCTATTAATAATCACGTGAGCAACACCACAACTGTGGGGAAAAGGCAAGGATCCACAGCAGATGGCATGAACCATTTCCAAAGCAGAGAGATTAGCTGTAATATGGACTGCTTGATAATTATGCTTTTGGAAACAAAAGGAACTTTCAGAAAAACTAAATAGTTCAGTCATATAACTGTTTATCCACTCACTATGGTATATTATTGTGCCTGACTACTGGCCCTAGCCTGCATAATTTATCATGGTCACCAAAATGTGTGCTACACTAGAACTGGGTGAAAGTTGTCCTTTATAGAGAGGAAAAAAACCCCTTTTGTAATTGTAACTTTATTTACAAGTACAGTTATAATGAAGCTGTTACAGTTACAAATGCAGGATAATTGTTTTGGGTTAACTGTAGGCAAGAACAGAAAATTCAGAAGGTTTTATTCTTCAATTTTAGCCTTTGTTTAGCTCTGCCATCTCTATTTTTGTTGCATATGAAAAACTTAACAATCCCCTTGTTGCCATTTCATTTCCACCTGCTTTATCTTCAGACATTTCTTGTAACAAAAGAAAGTTTAGCCTCCTACTGATCATGAGCAATGGTATCAATAGGAACAATTTCTAAAGCAATAGTAGATTTCACTTAATAGCAGGTTTAACTGGATTTGTATGGTATCACTCCTTGAAAATAAGATATGGATTTGCAGATCAATTGTGCTTTCTCCCTTTCAGTTTGTACATCAGAATACAATTCCCAAGTAATTGATATTTGTACATATCTACCTTTCAAATACTCAACCTTAGGCATGAAGAACTAGGATATTCATAGACTGCTAGGCATGAATTTCCCTAATGAGGTGCTCTGAGTGGGTAATCACTTCTGAAAATGCTGGCCTATGTTTAATCAATTTTACCAGATGTTGTAAGACTGGTAACGTAAATTTGCAGGACTTACTGCAACAAGATTTTTTTCCATAAAAAGTGACATTAAATCCTTATCACTTGGCTTATAACCTATTAGATAATTTCATTTTTAATGACAAATTCAATAAAAAACAATTTTAGCTTCAGATATGAAAACTGATATAAATAAGCCCAAACAAATATGATGTCATGTATAATTAGTTACCATTTACTTCCCTCATGGAAAATGCATAGGAAGACTATAGTTTCTTATAACTTCAGAGTTTCCAACCTTATCATTTGCACTCATATTTAGCATTAGAAACATTTTCCATCTGATGGTGACTGCAGTATGATAGAAATTGTGAAATACAATCTTTTTCTTTCAGTAGTGTTTTATATATTTGAAAATCTATCATGGTTACCTTCACTCTTTTCTTCTCTGAAGTAAGAAAAGAAAGTAATTCCAGTTTGACAGCCAGTGAGTAAAAACGTGTGATCAATTAGTTAACAGACTTCAGAGGAGAATTACCCATAATCAAGAATAGGAACATCTGACCTTTATAGCCAATTATGCCAAGTCCAAATTCCCATTTGGAACCCCTGAACTATTTTCTGTAGAAAAAAAGAGGACATTCTTAGGCACATCATAACTCTGATATTTGACAGTCTACGTTCTGTAGTTTAAAAATAATGAAGTAATTCTTTGCTACAAGTGTGGTGAGACACTGCAACAGGTTGCCCAGAGAAGCTGTGACTGTCCCATCCTTGGAAATGTTCAAGGCCAGGTTGGTCACCTTGAGCAGAAGGTTATAGAAGTACCAAGAAGGTAGTTAAAGCCTTGGAAGCATGGAAGGAGACAAGATGGGGCTTTGAGCAACATGGTCTAGCAGAAGATGTCCTTGTCTGTGGGAGGTGGGTTGGAACTAAAATAATTTCAAGGTCCCATCCAACTCAAACCATTTGATATGTTGCTATGAAAAAAGACTGTTTCTTTTGTGCTATCCTACATCCATGTGTCCACTAAAGCCAAAGGATTTGCTAGTTTCCTGTCAGGTCAATATAACGCATCGTAATGTATTGCACTCTAGCTAAGTAACGATATCAAAACAGAACCTTCAGCCCTGTGCATTAGGCTTCACAATAGATTTCACAGTTGCCATACATACATCTGACAGACTTTAAAAGTCGAAGATAAACAGTTATCAAGTGGAAACAGAAAGCAGCTCAAATGTGTTATTACCTCATCTGTGCACAGTGCTAAGCTCTATTCAAAACTTCCATGCAGCTACGTCTGTTGGACAAACTGATACAGAGGAACATCTTGCTTGGCAAAGTAAATGAGAAAAAGGTAAACTATAGAGAAGATTATTCCCCCTGTAGATGCACTTTGATAACTACCAGTATATTAAAGAAGGATAAAAGAAACAAAACTTCAATTGTAGGAAGTGAATGGAAGAATCCAGCTTTGCCATCTATATCTTCTCTGATCCGTTTCTATCACAGGCTTGGTTAGCACATAATCTCTCTGCAATCATTGCAGGACTGCATCTTGGTGATGTTAGGAGATTGACTTGGGGACCTTTTTGCTTCTGTTTGTGCCTTCTCACAATACCAGTCTTATGATACCATCTATATTTAATGAAAAGGAATTATGGCAGAGAAAGGAGACTGCACAACCTCAGGTGAGTCAGGGTGAATGTGGACATCAGCGTGTCCTATCTGCTAACCTGGAATAGCAGGTTAATACTGCCATTCTGGCAGTGAAAAAAGGTGCAGATTTATTTACTAGGCGCTAAGAGTAGTGATTCATTTTACTTAGGTCTTCAAACAGATGTCAACGGGTTTAGGTCACTAAAGGAATATATAGCTTTGATTTATGATTCTGTGTATAAACACCAATTATTCGAGTTGTCAGGTCTACAGAGAGAAAGAACAGCAAAAGGGCCTGCAGGGGAAGCTGAGCAGTAGGGGAAAACAGGAAAAGAGATCAAATTCTACTAAAACACAACCAGCCCTAGGCTGGTGACACCCTGGAAGAGCAGTTCTTGGTGGGAACACAGATCAAGGTCTCCTTCCCCATAGGTGCTTCTGTACTGCTACCTCCATGCTTCCTTCTGCAGCCTCTGCTCGCTTAGCTCTGGTAAAGTCTCGCAATTCCCCACATCTCTAGACCTAGACAAGAACTAGTTTGTGACTCAGTATTTACTGTGCTGAAAAATAGACTATATGATTAATGCTCCTTGATTTTTCTTGTTCCCTGTCAGTGCCTTTTAAATATTACCATTTTAATAAAGAATCAACGATATGTCAGTGACTAAAATAGTGTTTGAAGAAGCAAGGGCAATGTACTAATCAGAACTCCATTACAGTGACACTGAAAAATTATGACCTTGAACACTTAGCTTTTTTCTGCTTCTGGTTTGCTTTAATTGGAAGTTTTAGAAAGTGGTTTTCCCTTTATATAACATTGCTCAGATTATTTTCAGCTTTGCTTGGAGTTTCAGGCTTTATTTTTGTTTTCATCTGTAAGAATCAAAAGCTACACAAAGATTATAGGAACCCAGGGTCTCACCAGTTTCTTCAAAGTCTTCAGTCTAATGATGCTGTATGGAAAACTTCTGGATAGGAAAGAGTATAAAAATCTGCGACAATAGACAGCATGCATATAAACCAGAAAAAAGCTCACACTTCTCACAGCTATTAACTCTGAAAGAAGACTCTTCTAAAGGTTTATTCTTTTCTGTTAATACTATGTTAGCCTGAAATCATCAACAAAGGCCCTGCACCATTATTCACGTAATAAGCAATTTTTTAACATTTCTAGTTAAAGTTGTCTGCATATAGTCACTTTCTAAAAATACACATGGACAGCATCAGTGACAGAAGCTGCTGGTTTACAAGGCAGTTAAGTGGCAGAGTGATAGCTGCTACTTGAAACACTGCTGGCATCAAACTAGACCTGGTATCATGGTGAGCCAGATTTGCTGTTATTTGTGTTCCTCTCCTGATTCTTGTTTTTGTGGAATGGATCACCAGGCAATTATCCTTGTTACCTCCATTGCCCATTTCTCGGGAATGTTTAGGAAAATTTCTTTTTGACATGTATTAACTAGCACTGCTTATGAAAACACTCACATGTCATGAGAACATGGAGAGAAAAGGCCACAAGCATCTTTAAGGAGTACCTCTCTAATGATATACATAAAAATTTGGTACCTGTGAGTGTGGCAGCTGTGCAAAGAGGAGCACACAGAGGGAATTAGAGAATCCTGTTGCAATCTTGAAGTGTGGATAGTGTGCTGTTTGACATGTCATTTAAATATAGATGGGAAGGATCCTAAGGAGTCATCCAATTTATCTTTCTGTCATCTTCTATCTAAACTAGCTGGGCATTTTTTGATTCATTTTCTCTGAGCATCTTTCAACAATACAGATCCTCCTTTCATTTATTTTGTCCTTTTTATTTCCACCTCCTGCCATCCCAGGTGATGCGTTTTGTACTTCACCTTTGGCATACCAGGGAAATGAAACCAGAAAGAGGTCCTTGAGGTCACCTCAGCTGATGCCCTTGCATATCATGCATTGTAAATTACAGAACCAGTTTATTTTGTAGCTGTGGAACAAATCCAGGCCTCAAAAGACCAAGCTATACTTGATCCCATTACAAACCTAAAGGAAACACAATGTTCTTTTTGGCAGCTGGACACTAACTTTCATAAAATGCATTAAAATGTTTCTTTTATTTCTCTTTAGACCTTGTAAAAATGCTATAGTGCTATTGCAAAGAAAGCATTTAGGACCTGTATTCTTTAAGCACAGCAGTTATAGCTGTTTCAGGTGTGGTTTGTGATCTGGCATATCGCCCGGAAGGATGGCTTATAACTGCTCTCAATGGGTTTTGTTCCCAAAGTAAGTCAGTCTTTATACATATTTTCAGGAAACATCCAGGCTGAGTACTGGCAGCACAGGTAAATCATTTCTGATTAATCACAGTCCCCTCACTTCATTGCTTGCTTCTCTGCCTGAACTCTTCCCTTGCCATTTCAGTGTTTATTTCAACAGTGGACTTGATAGGATGCAGTCTGTATTTCTAGCTTGAGCCTATTGAGCAGAAGTGCTTAACAGTAGCAATAATTTAGAACATAGACAGGGAGGCTAGGAGTGGTGACAAGACTTTCTGAGTGAGTGCAATATCAAGCCAAGCAGCAGTTTCACCTAGAGAGAAATGTAGCACAGCTCCAAGCTGATGCAGTCTTGCGCGTTGTTTTAGGTCGACATCAGCTGTTTTCAGCAGAGTCCGATGCAGTATGTAAATTATCTTGGAAAACTTGGGCTTGTTCTTGGGGATGATTATTTTTTTGACCATGTAACATTATTCCCATTCCAAACATGGGAATAGTTGTTTTCTGTAAATGGGGAAAGCACCACACACCTCCTGTACATCCAATAAGGTCAAATAAAGCTAATTTAAATTGGGAATTAATACTATGCAAAGGTGAAATTTATTTGTGTTTAATAATCCAGTACCCAAATGTGCAGCACAGTGTTATCAGACACATTAATGTCTCAGTCACTCAGTTGCCTATCATAAATCACACAACAGAAGTTCCCATTGCCCTTTATCCTTGCTAAGCCTAAATGTTTACGTAACCATAAGCTGCTTTTTTCCTGACCTGCATAGTTTCAATAAAATGATGAACTAAATTCTTATTCCAGAATCTTTGATGAATAATAAGTACAGTGTTAGCACTACCCACATTACTGTCTGCAAAGCTGGCAGATAGGAAAAAAAAGCTACTAAAACCAAACCCAACAGGTTTTGTAACAAAAGCTGAAGAAATGCAACTTATAAACAAATGCATTAACCTCCGCCCCCCCCTTTTCTATAACTTCCAATATCTTTATATCGTGACTATTATTTGTACTTTTAAAAGTACATAAACCTGAATGAGATACTGTTTTTACAGCTGAGGCACTTCTCTTGATATTTGATGTGACATTAATGCATCAGGCAGACTGGAAGGATTGGCAGGTGCCACATCAGAGCTCCAGTTTGACACAATCTTGATGGAAAGTACTTTTTATTTGGAAAGAAATGAGCACCTTATTTTTAGGTACTCGAAGCCACTTGTTAATTGCTGATTTTCTAATGTTCTCTGTTATTCCATATAACTGAGGACCCAGTTTTGCTGGAAATCATGGATTTTTAAGAGCTGAGCATTGATTTTCTTTATAATTGGTAAATTGCTTCTGGGATTCTCAGGTTTACTTGTAACCAGTGATGTGTGGAGGCTGTGTTTTAGCAAGATGTGAAACATCCAGGTTTGAAGTTTAGTAACAAATCAGATACTTTGGTTGAATTAATTCAACATAATTAATTTTCAAATCTACTGTAATACACCCACCAAATCAATGATTGTGACCAGAGCTACTGCATCCTCCTATCCTATGTAGTTTCCCTCTTGCTCAGTCCTTGCCTGTGCCTGATGGTAACAGTGCGTTGGAGGCTGCTTCTCTAGGACAAGATGAGTGAAAAAGGGATTTGAGGAAGCTCTTCCCTGACCACCAATATGGCAGTATGGCCTGGGAGCAAAAGACTTCCTGGGATATTTTATTTGGAAGCAAGGAAGACTCATTCTCTCAAATTGAATTCTTGAGGAATTGGGTTCTTTCTCAGTATAAGAATTGGGTTCTTTCTCAGTATAACGACTGGATTCTTTCTCTAGGTCTTTGCACAGCTGGTACAGCACTAATGCAAGAATAAAATCTGTATCTACCTTTCTGCCCTTCATCTTTGTGGCCAGTGTTTTGAGATCTCTCCCGTATTGGCCTGGTGCAGCGGCATTGCTGCATGCTTAGCAATGCCAGTGCCTCAGCCAGGTTGGAAAGGCTGTGAGAGATGCCTCATCCTGCTTCTAAAATTTTGAGAAGCAAGAAATAGTTGCAAGGAACCTGGAACTTTTCTTCATTCCACACCAAAAGCATGCCCCGGATTTACTACTTCTGCAAGTAAGCTACAAAAATGATGGGGTTCTGCTTAGCCCACAGTTAAGGAGTGGGTTGGATGAGTTAGAATAGAGTTAGAATTAGAATTTACAGACTTCCCTGAAGCTATCTGTTATGTGAAATAAAGGCACATCGGCTCTTCAGCATCTAAACCTGGGGTAAGTGAAGTAAAAATCAAACCCATTTGCATGCAAGGATTTGTTTGTCTGTGAATTCCCTAAACTCCTTCTCTAATGAACACATCATGTGGCTGTTTACACATACCAGCAAACAAAACAAGTTGCAAGATGGGGTCAGACCAGGATTTGGAATTCTGCAAAATAATCATACGTTATTTTTCCTCAATTGGTTGCAGCAGCTGTTTAGCATTGAATAAAGCCATTTCCTGATTTGAAATCATACTCTTCTTGCATTATTATCTATTTATGCTGTTGGCCATGCCACATTGTAATTGTTCACCTACAATTAGATGTGGCTTTGGTTTCTCCTTTATGCTTGCTGCAGATGCAGCTTCACAATGAGGTAGTGTTATAAAAACTTCGTCTTGGCCATAATTTCGTTTGATTAATTTTTATTACAATTAATTAACAGCGAGAGGCAATAAGCAAGCAGCGCTGAGTGCTCCGGGGAGCCTCTGCTCCACCGCAGATGCACACTGGGATCTTTGGGGTACAGTCTCTTATACTCCTTGGTCCTGGGTTTCTGCCAAGCGTGTCATCTTCTTTTACCCGAATGCCACCGTGGCTCCTTTCCATTGTTCCTCTCCTGTTGCTGGAGTCTTCTCTCCGGATGAAGAAACATCTTGAAAGGTCACTGTATTTCTTAGTAACAGATTAACAGGAAGATATCTATCACAAGCTCAACAGCCACCCTAGCCCCCATAAGTTTCATTCCTTATATGGTTACTGGTTCTTGGTTACCCAACCCCTTCCTTAAAGCACTCAAGCAGTAAAACAAAGCCATAAAGCACTGTTATTATTTTAACAGTCAAAATGATTAAAGGGACTAGCCTATTCCCTTGTTTCCTCTTCATTCTCATACATGGTCACAGGTACATTGGTAACAATGATTCCTAAATCTTGACACGAATCATTCTCGTATTCTCTACAGAGGCAGAGAGGAATTCCATGAACAACTGACTTGCTGATTCTTCTTATGTGAGAAGAAATCCCTATATTTTTAAAATTATAATGTCTTAAGTTACCCACATATTTTTACAGTATCTTTCACTCTGGAAGGTTACTAATTCCTGACTTTAAATTAGTAAGTTGTTATCAAAATACAATAAATATTTTAGGCTTATTATTGAATATTATTGAATCCCAATAAAATAATATACAATATACAATAATATACAATATTATTGAATCCCAATAAAAATCCCAGTGAAAATGAACCTACTTTAGTATAATATCCCAAATTCTGTTAGGAAATGTTCCCCATCAGCATGGTGGTGTATTTGGCCTCTGTTCAACCTCTTGCAAACCATTAAGAACGCATTTTTTTCCCACTCCTTTATATAGTCTGCTTCTTACACTTCTTTTTTTTTTTTTTCCCCCCAGTCTCTTTACCCAAGAGATAGCTTGGCATAGATGCAGCATCTGGCTTCACAGAGGTCCTGCTTTTTGCATTTTTAAGCTGGATTGACTGAAGCAAGGAGAAACTGAATGACTTGCCTTAGGTTGGCTCAGTGGGGATTAGAACCAAGAATCCTCTTGCCCACAGCCGTTTGCTCTGAACCGGAAACCTTTCTGCCTTCATATTACCCAGCAAACCAGAGGGGTATACCTTAGTTTACTTTATTAATTATTTCTAATAGTTTTGATTCCCTTTTTCCCTCAGATTTTCAGAGATATCTTTTTTTTCCTAGTCCAGGATATTTTAGAGATCAAACACAAATCCTTTTTTGGTTTTGTATTTCAGTTAAGAGTTAACTTTTAAAGTAATATGGCACATAATAACAGTAACAGATCAGCTAGTTTTAGTGTATCTTCATATTTAGCCATGGATAATTTCTTCAGTGCTCAGCTATTCTAAGGAATTGCCAAATAGATCTATAAAAAAATAACACCCAAAAAGTGTGATTTTCATAACTTGTGACATGTAGCATTAAATATGACCATCTGCTTGTACACATACACACACTTAAATGGACCTGTTTATACGTACACCTTTGCACAGCTGCACTCATCCACAATACAGATTTTCAAAACTTAAATTTTATATAATGGCCAATGATTATGCCATATTTTAGGAGGAAAAGATCTCATATAAGTTTTCTGTTTTCCCAGTAACAAGACTGGCTGTAAGCCAGTGGGAAGATCCCTAGGAGTTCTACATTTTCTAGCAATGACTCAAGAAATTGTAGGTATTCCAATAATTCCCTGTGACAGAGTCTTCCCCCTTACTAACAAAATCCCCAGTGCTGGGAGTGTACCTGTGAAATTTTGTAGGTTCTAGGTGTTAGAATTTAGAGTCAAAGCTGTGGCAGAGCAAATTTTTCTCATAGATCTTTTATGCTGTAATTTTTTTGATGATGTTATAGTCACAGTTGTTTATCCATTTCTGAATGCATAATTAAAGTGCAGTTTTCAGATCTGGGGGTAGAAGACACACTGGTCTTGAGGGATTGGTAATTACGAAGAGATTCCTAATCTATTATACATGACAGTAGAAAGAGGCAAAAATAAGGAGCAAAAGTTAAAGGACATCAACCTAGACTCATCTGGGAACAGACAGGGAAATACACAAGGTCAGCCTGTGGTATGCAAAACTTCCTAGCATCTCAGAAGTACCACAGGTGGAATGTGGAATAAAGAAAGACTTCTACTTTTCTTCTTTCCTCCCTCTCATAAACTGTGAGTTTCTGTGTTGAGAAGACTTGTTCTTCTGGGCAGAGAAAGAAAAACGTGTCATATAACCCATTTTAGTCATATTTCTTTACTCATGAAGTAGCAGACATGCTGTAACACCTAAACAGAGGAGAAGATCTGTGTTCTCTCAATACAAAAAAGAGAACAAAACTATATTTTTCCTAATTTTGGAGGTGGACTTCTCTGTAATCCTGAAAACACCTCCACGTACAATAACTCCACATTACTAAGTCTGAAAGTACCTTCCATCACTGCACCTGTTGTGTTGCCCACCCATATCTCATTTTCATATCAAATAGGGCAAATGGGCTGACTTTTTGCTCCTTGAGATTGTTTTACACAAAAATGACAGCCAGATTCACAGGCTAGGTGGAAACTGAAATGCATTTTCATAGTTACTTCCATCAGAATTATAAGGGACATATTCTTGAAGAGTATCACACTGCAGTGAGTCAGGTGATACCCACACAGTCTCCAAGACTTGTTTTAAATGTTAAAAAGGATTTCCAAGGTTTCTTTAGGTCGCTAGAAAATTTCCTAACAAACTGAAGAAAGGAAATGAAGTAAAAGCTTGCCTAATTTCTGAATAATTTAGAAAATTAGTATAATTCTGACCAACTGAAGTCTACTCCAGCTTGTGAGGCTTAAGGGAGACCAGATGGTGGTACTGCATTGGAAGGTATCCAAAATTGCATTTGAGTTAATTGATATAGTAGAGGGAAGATCTCTGGAGAAATACATATCCCCAGGTAGTTGATTGCTTTGGAATTCCAACAGAGAAAAAATGTGTCAAAAATAGGAAAGGAAGCATAAGTTATTGAGTGGTTATATCTTAGACTTGGCCCAGTTAATTTCTAGCCAAATGTATGTTTAAAAATATGAAAAATTGCACTAGAGAAGTAAAAAGTAATCACTGCAGAACTAGATGGAATTGACAAAAATAGCCTATTTGCCTTCAGTATTTCATGTATTTACATTTTATTTCCATTGTGTTAGTGTAAGGAAGAAGTAGAAGACTTTAATTTAAACCTGTAAATTTTATTCAGAATACCAATGGTGTAGCTGCTAACCATACATTGTTACATACTGCTAAATCAAAGTCTCCATGTACTAAATTGGAACTCTCACTGGAGGTTGTTTAAAATCTCTATAAAATAGATCAAATGAAACTGGAAAAGTAATTGATAGCTACAGTGAAACTAAAAGTGAATATAGAACTTAAAATCACAGAGAAATCAGGACTTACATGGTGAACATTCACACTTCTCTGAGGCTTCCTAATTGAACACCTTCACTCAACCAGCTTGATAAGCAAGGAATATACTTCTACCATATATTCAACATCATGATGAATAATTATCAGATATTGAACATCATCTTTAGCAGCTTAGGTTAGTTTTATTTTTTCTTTTTCTTCATTCTTTTTATCTTTCGGTCTTTCATTTTCTTTCTTTTCCCTTTTCCTTTTTCCCTTTTCCCTTTCCCCTTTCCCTTTTTCCCTTTTTTTTTCTCTGAATATATGTAACTGCATGTATTTTGTTCTTGACAATGAAATAAATCCTTCAACATTTTTATTAATTTCATTTTGGAAATGTTTCAACAGGACCCTTAGCATTTTCCATGCTTTTCTTTCCAATGATCTTTCAATCTTTTTAGTGTGCATTCCATTAGAAGAGCAGTCAATGTGACCTTTTTCCATAAGGTTAATAAAGAATGCAGTTTCATAAGCTTGATTCAATTTCCTTTTTGTGAGCATGCCGAATAAGTGACCATTATAGTATTTGTCTGGTTTTCTGTGCTTCACTGTGCAGTTACCAACCCTTTGTACAAATGGCCACATCTGGTGTGTATTTGGCCACGTAAGGTGAGACAAAAGGAAAATAGATTTTCCTTAGCATTAAATCAAATTTCCACACAATGTACTCTCTAATGTGGATTTAAAATGTATCAGGTCATTTATTATTTAGCTGCACTGCATTTTGTGCTTTTTTTAATTCCATTCCACATTCCCAGTTTTAATAAATGCATGAGTAGATGCAATATTTGAGCTTTATATCTTAGAAATTCAACACTTTCAACAGATTCTTCAGACTTCAAGGAATTTAATATTGGTATCATAAAAGGTCTTTTGAAGAATAATACTGGAACATAAGAAAAATGACTGCCTGAGTGTGCCCTATCATTTTGAAAATGTTTTATTGCTTTAATTTCCTGTCTTACTAAAGTAACAAGTGGCATAATAGAAGATATACTGTAACAGAGTTTGCAATTTATTAGAAGGTTTGAGCTGGTTGAAGACTTTATGTGATGTGAGAAAGAAAACCTCTATTTAGCTGAAAAATGGAGACAAGCTACAACATTAATGTTGCAGCAGCTTTAAATGGAGTACTATCTTTGACTGGTTAAGTTGCTTCTGCAAGCCCAGTATGTTTGAATAGGGTAAATCTATAAGTATAGGCTTCACTCAGTGCTTGTTGTGTGTAGACAGGCTCCTGGAAATCTAATGTTATTTCATCCATCAGGTATATATGAGATGATGTTGTTATTTGGATTCCATAGAACAAAGGCACTATTGCAGCTCTATTGTTTCGTGATATGTCTTTTCATTTATATATTATACTTCCTTATATGTGACTAAATTTAATTCTGGGCTTTGGTAATATACTCAAAGTCTAAGCTGTGCTAAGTTTTTCAGGTAAGTTTTAGCTACCTTAACTTGCTCTTTGTAACATGAATGCTGGAGTTCATCACACACAAAGATAAAAAGTTCATTTTTAAGAAAGTATAGAAAAATATGATAATAACTAACCT
The DNA here is from genome assembly GCA_039877255.1 of Loriculus beryllinus. Lineage (NCBI taxonomy): Eukaryota > Metazoa > Chordata > Aves > Psittaciformes > Psittacidae > Loriculus > Loriculus beryllinus. Next base: position 17,995 of record JBCJKH010000625.1, read on the forward strand.
GTAAAAACATGATGCAAGATTACTTAATGAGTATAAGCAGTAGTCTCTCTAGAAGGAGCAATAGACTATCCGGTTGCTTTTCACAGTGTTCATAGCAAGAAATACAAGCATCAATCTGTATGCTTGTGATGGAAGTTGCATGTTTACCAGTGCAGAGCAAGAAGTACAAGAATCACAAGGGCTTCTTAACCCCACCACTGTTCTGCCACCGAAGGATTACAAAACAGCTGCTGGTAACAGATTGCTTGGTACTTCCAAAAAACAAAAACAAAACAAAAAATATGTCAAAAATGTGGCCAATACCTTGGGTCAAAAAAAAAAAAAAAAAAAAAAAACTGAAAGAATACAAAAGAACAGTTTAGCTGGAGTTTCTAATTGTAACACTGGTTTTAGTGGATTGCAGACTGTATGAATTGCTTTGAGTAATTTTATTCTTATATCTTGTGTTTGGTGGATTATTGAACAATACTACTTCCTTTTTTTTCAGTTGAGCCACTTCTAGTTACGTCTCAAGAAGGGCAAACAGTGTAAATCATATAATGGAAACCTGACTTTAAAAGTTCATGTATTAAATAGAATCTTGGACTGCTAGGGGCTCAAGTACAAGCAAAAACCCAAATATGACTGGTATCTTCAGTTATCTATGTTAGTCTTTGAAAGAATAATGATTTGCAAGGCTTATTGCTAACTGAAGCACAAAAGATTTCCTCTGGGCTTGCCACAGACAATCCTCAGGCACATTAGAGGAGTCAACTAGAGTTAGTTCAAAGTGATTTGCTCCATTTTAATCATGGTGACTTTACCCTCTCAGTCAATATGCTGTAATGGCATATTGTCAGGTTGTTTTGTTTTTTTTCCTTTTAAATGACAAGTTTGGTCACTTTATTTTAAGGCATATTTTAGCGTGCTTGTGAGATTTGTAGATTCAACAGCTCTTCAAGGAGACTTTCTGTCTTGCTTTACAACCCTGAAATTTTGCATTGCTGCTATTTCATCACCTTGAGGCAGTTCTTAGTTAAAATATGTGGAGATATTTTACAACCGAATGAGTTCTTAGTATGATATATAACCAATTATATAGCTATAATGAGTCCAAATTTTAAAAACCAAATAAAAAATGTTGCACTAAGGATTACTAAAGACTAGCATTATACTCTCTTCATTTATTTGCAAATAGGAAACAGGTATGTAACTATAGTATTCACAAATATTACTGTCATTAAATTAAAAAATTCAGCAATTTGATTACTTTAATACTATAGATAATTAACTCTGAAACCTTGGAGGGTTTTATGCATTTTCTAAAGTCAGTGCCAATTTCATATATACTTAGATCACTTCCTAAACTGCTAAGTTGTTTAGGGGTACTGAATAGTAATTATTGAACGAAAAATGATAATTTGATCCTCTGTAATTTTTTTTTCCCAACACACCTGAGACAGGTTGTTGCTGAGATATTTGTCTTTTTTACAGTGGAGCTGATTATTACTTGCCGAACCTTTTTGCAACCCTTTTCAGGTTTTCCAAGAATGTTCTTTTAGACATCAGGGACTAAACACCAAACCCTTCCCTCCCATACATGGACTTGACTCTTGAGTTTTGTAAAGACTGAATGAACAGGCTTTATAGTTATACAATCACTTCAGTATTTTTTTTTTTTTTTGTTAATACAGGTTATAAAACTAATGATGATGATGGTCTTTCCCCTTAGCCCTTCCTGTATTTATGTCTCTGGTCCAATAACCAGAGGGATCATAGAGGTGTATTTTATCTTCATTTTAGCCCTCTTGATATTGTTTTAGCCCAAAGGGGAAATCAGATGAAATGCAGAAGATGCTAAACTTGCACAACTCTGAGGTCATTAGCTACTAATTAGAAACAGCTTATGGATCTCAATGATCCTTTAGGTAAGATATGAGAGAGGGATCAGAGAACATTTAACTTCTTCACTTCCTTATTCTTTCCAGGCAGTAGTCAAGTATATGACAGTTTATGACTTATTTTCTATTGTTCCTTCTTTTACAATCTGAACATGTCTTCTGCTGAGACAGAATAGGTGAAGTACCAGAACATATTCAGACATTCATAGAATTAATTTAAACATTAGGTCTTTCCACTATGACTGTTTAATATGATTTAAATGTTAAGATTTACTAAATAGATAAACCCCCCAAATCTACCTGAAATATAGCTCATGTCATATACAAATGCACATATTCTCCCCCCTGCAAAACTCTGTCCTAGTTTATATATCGTTCTTTCTCTTACTGCAAATGTTCTGTATATCCAGAAACTCCTTTCTTTCGAAACATTGTATTTCACATTCATGAATGTATTTGGGAGGTCTTTTTATTCACCTTTATTGTGGCATATGCAAATATGCAAAACCATCAGTAAGTCAAAACCAGATATCATAAAGTTGTCTAAAAATGGACATTATAGAAGGATTATTTAAATTAATAAAAAAAATTAATTAGAAAAATCACTTTCAAAGTAAAGAAAACTCCATTCCAGTACTTCCATATAGTATTAATGATGCCAAGTTTGAGATGTCGGCAAACAAAAGTTTAATACATATCTTGGGGGGGAGGGAGAAGTTTGGAAAATCCCTCATGCACAATACTGAAAGAACAAGACCAATATCCAAGGAAATAGCAGCTCCATTATAAGGATTTTTAATGAATCTATGAACTGTATGTCATACAGTATGATTGGAGGACAGTGAATATATCAGTCATCATTTCCATTCTCTGAATCAGTGCTGGGCTGGAATGTCCTTGATAATGAAAGAGCATATTTCTGGCCACCAGCTTAGAATTTTCTGGCTGGTACATCCCATACATAGCACCCTAGCTTATGAAAGTTTATTATATTAGTAACAGTATTAAACTTCCTATTTTAAGTGTAGCATGGAGTTAATGCAGAGTCAAGTGCAGTATTGCTGTTGTCTTCTTTCCTCAGTCAAGCATGGAACAGTGTGAAGAGGCAGTCCACAGTAATCTTGGAAACACATCACAGATGTATGTGGATGGAATCTGCCCAAAGCCAGTACAGTCCAGCATTGATTATGGGTTCATGCCTAGCTCCGTATAATTGTAACTACACCACAGCAAGCTGCACAAAGCTATATTTGCATAGATTTGCTGAGCTGTCACTGGCTTCATAAACTTGGTAGTCTGAAACTTACAAAGACAAGTAGTGAATAAGTGGGAGAATTGTTTATACCTAAATTTAAGAAGGTCTAGGAGAAATTACTTAACCAGGGATGCTTTAAAAAAATGAGGAAGAACATACCAAGCATGCATGAGCATCAAACTGAGGATGGGATAAAATGCAGTGTGACTTTAACCTAAACATTCTGCCAGATTTTCTTTTTTTTTCCACAGAGAGAACTGGTTTGTGTGTTGATTTTTTCTTTTTCTTTTTTTTTTCTTTTTTTTTTTTCTTTTTTTTTTGTTAATAAGGGAAATGGGATAGATATGATCTATAGGGATTTCAGCACAAAATTTGATGTATTTCCTCATCGGAAACTATTAGCAAAGATGGAGATGACAGGGATCAGTACAAAACCAATAAGGCGTTAAAGAGCTGGCTAAAGAAAACTATCATTTCTGCTGTGAAGCAGAAGTATAAGCTTGCCAGGAGATTACTGATGTATTTTTTTAGGATTAATGGCACCATATGGATATTGTTACTCTTCAGCCTAATCTGTCCTTCCTCTATATTTCATAACTAGCTCTTAAATTATACTACTACTAATTTTTGTTATTGCATCATGTTTTCAAAATGTCTCTTACGTGTAGGTTCCCTTTGTTCCTAGTGCTCTAGGCCACTTCTATGCTATTATGTTTTGGGTTTTTTTTTCTGTGTGTGAGAGAACATATGTATAAATATATTATTATATCTTTTCTCAGAAATCTTTATTTTTTTTCTTTTATATTTGAATTAGTACCCTATGTTAGTATGAGATGTGCTCTATGTGATGGGCTGGGCATCCAAGAAATGTTTTGGATTCAGGTCAAAGAAAGTGTTTCCTCATCTAACTTTTTCTGGCTCTCTGCTTCCTTTTACCATCAGCTAAATTTACAGTTGCAAATAGGTCAGGATAGACTGGAAAGGGTAAATAGGAAGTAGGGAATCTGTGGTTGTCAGAGCTTAGTAAATAATGATAAATTAATGATAGCAACTGCAGGCCTAAGTTATTCTAATATGATTGAACTCACAGCCAGCCACAAGCGCTTCAAATGAAAAAGACACTAGGATGTAGGAGTCAAATGGGTACTTCCTTTCTGTCTTCAGCTAAGCAGAATAGTAATTAATTAGAGTCCTTACTTTAGATGGGAAGACCACCAGGTTCTGAGTTCTTAAGATTGACAGGTTGATAGATACATTGTTACCACTCCTTTTGCTGTGTCACTATACAGAAGGTAATTCATGGTTGTGTGTCAGAGAGAAAGGGCATGAGTTAGGACTTCTACAAGAAAATAATTGGGAGATAAAAAAGGTGTAGCCCTGATTTTCTAATCCCCATATCATCCAGTGATTACTTAATGTAAAGTGAATAAAATAGTCCTGCGAACAGGAGAAAATAAACATGGAATTAGTCAAATTAGTGACAAATTTTTCCTTCTCTTTTGTTTTCCTTTTTCTATATAGAGAGAAAAAGCAAGCCCTGTAATAATTTGGTTACTCTCTTTGAAGGGGAAAACATGATTTTGAGCTCAGGCTAAGATACAGGCACACCATATTTTGATGGGGGCTTTGGTTGTTGATCAGTTGG
>JBCJKH010000638.1:0-10181 GCA_039877255.1 Loriculus beryllinus
GATGTAAGAAAGAAGTTCTTTCCTGTTAGGGTGGTGAGGCACTGGAATGGGTTGCCCAGGGAGGTTGTGAACGCTGCATCCCTGACAGTGTTCAAGGACAGGTTGGACGAGGCCTTGGGTGACACGGTTTAGTGTGAGGTGTCCCTGCTTATGGCAGGGGGGTTGGAACTTGATGACCTTAAGGTCCTTTCCAACCCGATTCTATGATTCTATGTTTATGGTTGGGTTTTTTTCTTTATTTTGGTTTGTTTGGTTTTGTGTGGGTTTTCTTTTAAAATAACTTTTTATATTTCTAAGTCAAAGAAATATTCATTTTTTACTGAGAAAAACATTTCTTATATCTCTTCTACACACAGAGGCCTGTAGAAATTCTCAAAATCTACACCACTGTAAGGTAGCACCTGATCTTTAATGCTGAGAGAAATAAAATAATTTAATCTTTACAACTTGGTTCACTTTTTACTGGATGAAATCTCTCAAATAGGCTAACTCAACTTGAAAACTGAGATCAGTTTGGTCTGCTAGGAATGCCATAAGAAGAAATTTTATTTCAGTGACCAGATATTCTTTGAATACCTTTATAGAATGTGCATCGGTATGTGTATGTTTGTATATACACATATATGCACACACATGCACACAAATTCATATACACACTTTTTCATGCTCCTCTCTCATATTTAACATGATTTCCTCATTTGTTCAATTTCTATGGAGTCCTTCTAAAAAGTTTGGAAGGTAGGTAAATATTTTAGTACCTAAAATACTTTATGTAACCCAAATACAGTAGGGTACCACTGAGTACACAAAACCTCTTTGGTTTCACTTCTCTCCAAAAGGTGAGAGGAATTACACATGTAAATAATCAAAATTCCAATTTAAAACACATTCTGGAAGAAGAGAAATGTATATTTTCATTTGAAATACAATGCCAACTTTAGAAAGAGAATTTAAGAAAATCAACTATATTTTAATAATTAATAAATACAGATCTGTTATACATTTTGCTCTGACCAGGAATGCGCAGATGAAATGAACACCACCTCAATTTGCCTATTTTTAGAAGTAAAAAGAATGAGGAGTCAGAGGAGAAAATGGAAAACAATTTAAAACTGTATTTTCAACAAATGTATGCCTATCATGCATTTCCATTAAATTCTCCCTCAGGGAAATGACAGTGCTCTACTAGGATTTTACAAGTAGCTTCCTGTAAAAGGCAAGACAAGAAACATCCTAATGCTCAGAATCAGACACACACAGACAGAAAAGAAGGAATTCTTCCTATCCAAGACCTACCCCCATACAATAATTCATCTTCTGAGAAAAAAAGAAGAAAGTCTCCTACAGTATAGCCAAGATCTTAAGTACCACCAGAATGTAATTTCAGGTTAAAATAAATAAATTCCTCAGTTTTACTCTCATTTCTACTTTCTTTCCCATCAAAGAAAGAAGAAAGGGAATTCTATAAATCCTAAGGTAGCTTCCACTACATAGAATTTGCAAACACACTGTTCAGACATAACAGAATTATGATTGCCTGAACCTGGAGGTAGGTGCTACTTGTTTTACCTAAAATGACAAAGAAGTCTGGTTTTGGCCAAGTTTAAAGCATGTTTAAAATGGAAAAATGCAGAATGCCCATTATTATGTCCATTACAAAATGCATTATGCCCATTACAAGATGCAAAAATTTTATTATGCTCTGTCATATTCTCATAAAATTTAGCGATATAGAACTAATAAAACTAGGTAAATCACTTGAACCCAAGCAGCAGATTCTTGACAATTATAATCAAAGCTTGAACACACACAGTATTTTACTTAGAGGTAACTCATGGGAAATATATGTGCTTTAAAGCATACATTTCTATCTCAGCTGTTATCAAAACAACATATCAGAAACATAGCAAGACTTATCATTTTACCACTAACTAGGCAAAGCAAAAATTAGTATTACCACATACCCATCCTCAGAGGTGAGGAAAGTCCTGAGAAAACCAACCAAACATCTGAGCTAGCCTCGCTTGGAGAAGGGTGCTGCTACAGAAGGGATTAGACAACATGACCTCCTGATGTCTATTCAGCCCTAAATTATGCTATGATTTTTATGTTATTCCAGAGCTATGATTAAGGTATCATGCCACATACCAAAGTGGAAGAACACAATAAAGAGCCTTTCGAATTGAAATGAACATGTAAGTTAAACTTCCTCTTGACATTAACATCAAGAACACAGATCAGAACAAAATAAATTTTAGTCTCACAATGGCCAGGAGGAAGACTGCAAGAATGTGCTATTGTCATTCCAAAGAAAATTATACCAACATATTGCTCCTTTTAAAGAAGCAAATACTGCCTTCAAGCAAAATAACGGAAGTCAATCCAAGTATTGTGAAGTCTGAATATAATACAAAATACTAACATTTGTTCTGAGAATTAACTGCTTTTATTTTTCTACCACACAGGCTTGACATGCTATACTCCTTTTTTGATTCTTATTTAAAGATGGAGCCTATCATTTATACTCCATGTCAATTAATCAATTCAAAATTATGTCTGATGCAGTTTTGTCCCCCTCTTTTTTCTTTTTTTTTTTTTTTTTCTTCTTTTTCTTTTATTAATCTCTCTTTTATCAGGACTAAATGGAAAAGATTCAGGCTTATTGTTGAAGAAATGAATTTTATATCCAACAAAAAAATCGACCTCTATTTAAATGACAGTAATTCAGCAGTAAAACTTACTACAGCCATTCAGAAGTTTTACAGCCATTTACAGATTAAATCAAATGAGTTCCTTTCACTGTTTACAAAAAAAAAAAAAAAAAAAAAAGAAAAAAAAAAAAAAGAAAGAAAGAAAAAAGAAATCAAAACAAAAAATCCAACAGTGACAGAACAGAACTATCTGAACATCTAATGTTTCAACATTTTTGCTTTATTCCTGGGTTGGGGTTTTTTTTTTTTATCACTGATTTAAATTTTACTATCTCTGAGAGATGCTCCAATTACTCTACTTGGTCAGATTAAACAGAAAAGTGTGCATACTTTTATTAACCACCAGAAGGACACCACTTTCTAACTTATTAAAAAAAAAATTCATTAATACTCTGACTGTAGGGTATCTGCAGGATCACATCCCCTCTTTTTCCCTCACTGTATATGGTTTATAAGTGCCTTGCACAGCCCATTCAACAATACTTTACTGCCATCTAGTGGCTGAGTAGGCAGACTTCTCTATGGTGTTTTTCAGACTCTAAATAATTCTTCCCTCATTTCTAATATTCCTGCTTACATTCTCAGCCTTCCTTCAGGGCCTAAGAATTCCAGCATTCTCATAAGACAGTGTTTTAATAACAAAGTTCCATTACTAGTCATACAGGAAGAAGAGCAGACTAGAATAACCTCTGTTTAAATTATGCAGAGATCTCAACTAGGAGAACCTCACTTCATATTGTAAAAAGTTCAATTAATTCACCTGCTACAGTTCTAGAACATGAAAACTCTATTAATGCTTATTAGGCTTTCTAAAAACAAACCAAAACCAAACCCTAAAAATTGTATCATGTTTACATTGAAAAGCTAAATATTAAGAATCAAAGACAAATTTCTATCAATAAAGTTGGAGACTTCTGTCATATTTCATGAATATGAATATAAAAAAAAATGAGCATACCTGATTTGAAGTTATCGTGACCTGGAGTGAAGTTTGACAAAAGTTAGGCTCCCCTTTATTTCTTGAGTAAAGTAATCTGCACGTCAGCAGTTCTTATGACCCCAGAAGTAAAGTATTCTGCCAGGTTTCAACCATCTCTTGTTTCACAGAAATTTTGTTTCCTTTCTGTTCATTTTTAATAAAGTATAATTTATTCTCAAGGCTAACAAGAAAAGACTATGCCTACATGTGCTTCCTGATATTCACCCACTTTCAGATATCTCAATTCTAATATCTCATGTTAGACGTACAATTCTCCAGCACATCACAAATTGCAAGCCTGGCTTTATTTTTTGCAAGACAAGGACAAAACAGATTTATACCTCTCAGTTTTTTTAGCTTTGTGTTTTCTGAGATTAGGGTATGCTGGCATGATGCTGCAGGAAGCTTACACTGGTACTTCTTAAAACAATATATCCAGTTCTATTTGTCAGACAGAGATCACCAGTTAGCTATAGTATTTACTTTGAAAAATGCAGTAACTACAGACTTCACTATCATTTGATTCATTTGGAAAACTTCCAAAAAAAGTTGGCTTTTTTATGCTTCTTTCTTTCCTCAGTGAGGTAGCTGAATATAGCTTTGTAGGAAAAGAATTATTTTAGAACTGTTCACTGCCTCTCCAAGTCTTTGCTTCCCCCTTATAGAAGATAACCTAAGTAATGAACAGATGGAAGAGGAGTGATCCAGGTTCCCAGAATCACTAGCTCCTTCTAAATGGATATCTCAAGGAAGAACACATAGAAAGAAGCAGTGTAAAAAGAGCGACAGCCACAGAATGGTTTGGGAGTGCATAAAGGAAGAGTTCCTTATTTTCCACCAACTTCAGTTGAACACAACTGTTAATCAGTCTCATCTAGACTTTACCTTACCTTGATGAAAGTTATGTAATACCAAAAGAGGTTTTAAAAATCTCCTTTTTTTATATTATTTTTGTATGTGTGGTAGAATTATTTCACATTTCAGAAAAATCTTACATTTACCTTCCTTCTCTTACCTTCACCTGTAAAGAATCATCTTTCTGAATTTTCATTGAAGATTTTTGAGCAGTGTGCCTGTTTCCTATACAGAGTCTAGCTATGATGTTTTATAATAATGAAAAATAAATCCCAATCTCACCAATGTTTTTTATTTTCTAAACAGACTCATTATGTATTTATCTTACAGGATTTTGCCACCTTTTTTCTTGCATCGCTAAGAGTCAAAATCAGAGCATTTCAAATGTCTGAGAGGCTGAGGGATTACCACCCACACGTGATAGTTGACAATACATTGGAGACATTCCAAGATTCAGATTTATAATGTTTTCAAAAGGAAGTATATTCAACATGGTAAAACTTGTTCTGTAATTCAAGATTTTTAAGGGTAGCATCACTTCCCTATGAAATTTTTGGAAAGTGCACAAATAGATCATGCAGTAGAAATCTGTCTTCATTGCCTGAGAAGTGCCAAAATTCGGTCTCACTGTTACTACCAGTTTAAGTACGTGGCTTACAAAGAAACAATAATTTTTGTTGAGGGTTTATTTGTTGGTTTAAATGCGGTAAACCAAACCAAAGTGAACATCAGACCCGGAAATGATACAGGCATAAGTATTTTTTGATGGCAAGCTTTTCTGCAGTAAATATAGGTTAAAAACTCAGTGTAAACTATCTCATAACCAAACTGCTAGAAATTAGAGCAGTCTGGCAAAACTTCATCTCCTAAAACAGAATTAGAGATTAGGCTTAGACAATGGCATGAAGAATTCATTACATTCGGGTACTGACCTTTAAATAAAAGTAATAAGGGCTTTCTTTTTAAATCTGTGTGATATTCAGAATAGACACTTTTCACAAACTGTTAAAAAAAGGAAAAACAAAAAAGAGGGAAAAAAAAAAAAAAGGAAGCAATGAAGACATTTCAAGAAAACAAAGAATATATGTGACTTCCAAACAACTTTAGGGTTTTGGTTCTGTGATGTCCCACTACTAATCAAAGCCTAGGTTTTGTGTATTCATTTTCAATTATAGGATTTTTTTTTATTTTTTTTCTTTTTCTTCTTTCTGCTAACAGTGTTTTTATCTACCATGTAAACAAAATCAAGCAAACCTGAAAATTGAGTTAAACTGTAGGGAAAATTACAAGGGTAGCAAAAAAGATCAGGGGCACGAAACAAAAGGAAATTGGCTCTTGCACAAAAGTACTGCTGTCAAATCTAAACATCAGGTTTGAAGCTGGAGTTTCTAAATTAGAACATTCAATTTCCCTCTTCTTCCTTCACTAAAGGAGCTAGGTCTAACAGAGCTTTCTCTGTTCATAGTGGAAAGACTAAGCAGACATTGTTGCTCCTCTTTGAGATTTCAAAACCAGGAATTGAAATTGCTGCCATTTTTTATTATGATTTCTTCCTGCACTAAAAACAAGCACACCCCCAATGCCTCATTTTTTTTTTATTGTTATAAAAAACCAGCTATCTTGGACTCAAAAAAAAAAAAAAAAACCTGTCTTAAAAACCTTAGGAAATTATGCTGCAAAAAAGGAAGGTTTTGTCTAACATTGTAAAGGTAAGAAAACAAAGAGGATAAAAAAAGCCTCTTCCAGTTGCAAGAAAATGTAGAAGCCAACCCTCTAAGTATGTTACTTCTACTTTTAATTTAGAATTATTCTCTTTCAGTCAATAACATGTAACATTTACGTTTGTTTCTATGTCAATATTGACCATCTCCAATTATTTTAATAGCATGTGGAAAACATCTTTTCCTGGGGAAAGAAGAAGGAAGATGTGAGTTCGTTGAAGATGTCTGTTAAGTAGAGTTAGTTGATCAGTTTCAAATTATATGCTAGAGCTCTCTTCATTGTCACGTACCAAAAGAAAAGAAAAATTACCTACTTGGCTAACTTTCAGCTGATGCTTGCTTTCTTCAGAAAGAAAAACTATGGACAAACTAGATAATGAGTAAAAGAGGCTAGAAGTCTAATAGAAATATTTCACAGTATTTCATCACTTTTTTAAAGTACAGATAATACCAAGAATTATCTGATTGCTGTAAATAATTAATCTACAAACATGATGCAAAAAGTTAGTGTGACTTTTCTAACTTCCATGTGTTTAATTGGTAGATTGTAAAGATTGATATAGATAGGTAGCTAGAATACACTCAACTGTTTGGGACTATACAGAAATAATTTGAATACATGAAAATATTTACCCACATACAGTTTCTTAAATGAAGTAACTTCCACTCTTACTTTCAAAATAAACCAGAATGATGATGACACAGTAAAAATTTGAGATTATTTTCTGCAAGTGAGGTCATCATGCATTCAAAATAGTTCTGTTCTTCACTGATGAATAAATGTACAGAGTGGAAGGAGTTCATATTACTGTGATAAGATATCAACGCCAAGCAAGAGGAATGGTGACCTCTAACAGCAATTGTAAACATAATTCAGTAATTGGACAACATAATAGGCTAATTTTAAAAATAACAAAAACACCACAACCTGAAGTAAAAGTTTGTTCACGCTACAAAAGAGTACACTAGTGCTTCTGGTTAAACTTCATTCTCATAGCAAAAGAATCAGGTTTTCCTCAGGTAAAGTACCTAAGTATTCATGAAACTTTTTCCATTAATTATATTTCTAATTTTTTAAAAACCACTTTTATATAGATTATTTCTTGCAATGAAATAAAATCCTAGAGACAGATTAAATATAGTCCTTATATGCAATACCTTTCTGGAAGTACAGGAAAAAGTTCATTTTTACAAGAAATACTAAAAAGCATTGCTACTGAAACCTGGGTAGCTGAAATACATAAATAGCATGGGATAAATACATTTGAAACTTCAGATATTACAATGTAGAACAACTCCGTTATATTTTAACTAATGGCATCTAGTTTGTAGATGTTCTTAGAATTCAAGTACCTGACAAGAACCCCTTTGATGTTGTTTGACAAGACAAGAGCCATAAAGGTAATAAACATATTCTCCCCACTCATCCTCATGAAATACTTGGTAGAACTTACATTAAATTTGTGAGTCTAAAGATCAGTAGCATGCATTTCACCAGGCATTCCTTATTTTTTCCCTTAGAAGCAGATCACTGACCATTTTCACAAACACTGCTCAATGGAGTTGTACTAGAACCATCCACTCATTAAAAAAAAAACCCAAACAGACAAAAAAGAAAACCAAACAAAAAAGCAAATAAAGCAAAACCACAAACCCAAACTGCATTAAAAAGAATAAAGAAAAAGAAAAGAAAGATAATTTTTAAAAAAAAAAAGAAAAAAAAAAAAAAAAAAAAGAAGTATGAAGAGCTTTGGAGCATTCCTTGCTCCAAACCAAGGTTCAAGGAAATCAGGACTTTGTCTTCTTCTTCATGACTTCCAGAGAAATTGAGTAGTCTTTTTCATTAGCAAGATAAATTTGGTACCTGTGATTGGAAAGCTTCCACAGAAAATGAGCTAGTCTTTTGAGGAAACATAATGTGAAGTTCCCCAGCTCCATCAAACTACATCACATCTAATGAGGATTATAACACAAATGATGAAAAAAGGGCTATGGTTATGTTGGACAAATCCAACCCAGACTAGGTCTCCACTGTCCCAGTATGTGTTATCACCGTTTGAAGTCAAGCACTGCAAATCTGTTCTCTTACTGCCACTGCTATAAGCTTCAGTGGAGAAAGAAAAAAAAGATCTGTAACTATTATTCCACGTGAACTTTTGGAGTTCAGTTGATATGACCAGGTCTTCTATAACCACTCCTTAGTAATGCTGTCAGACTTTCCAGAACCAAGTGTTAACTTACTGCTGAGTGAGAAATAACATCTAATAAGAATCACCTTAGGCAGCAGGAATCTTGAATCTCTGTACCTAGATACATTATGGAGCATGTAAGTATTCTGAAATAAAAATTTAGAACCAAAACCACACTTCAGAATATTTGTACTCAGAATATTCAGTACACAAAATTATTGCAAAAACGTCTGAAGTACTGCTTTTATGGTCTTTTTACAAAATTATAGATAAACCACTTCTGTTAGAATCTTACCTGTACCAGCTGAACACCATCTACGCATTGTTTCTCAGTTTCTAGGCCAGAAGATTTCAATTCTGAATTTGAAAAGAAGATACAGATTTTAAAAATGTTATATCTATATAAATTATTCATATTTTGAAATACACATTAAGAATTTCATGAACACTGTATAGAGTTAAAAAATAACATTAATTGCCCAAATTATCAATCTAAAATTAACCCAACAGGTCATATGCATAAAGTCATATCTGATCTCAATTTACAATGTATATATCATGACTCAACATTAAACGCTATCATCTTAAATTTGAAATAAGTCCATTTTAATTGTCAAAATTTCTGATTCAAAGAAAAACAGTTATTTATGCCTCTATCATGCACATTCCACAGAAAGTCAGGGGAAGGTTCTCATGATTGTTCTTCCCATCCAATCTCATTAAGTATTTCTTTCCTTAAGGTCTGTGGATTGTGTCTGTTCACAAAAGGCCAAAAGAAATCATTAGCAGAATTGCCTTCTTCATACCTGCCAATGGCCCTCCTTCAAATACCCATAATGAGACAGATGGTGATACAGACTTAAACTCAGATTTTAAAAAGCATGCTTGAACAAAACAGGCCTTACTATTGCAAAAGATTTTGAGAAATCTCAGTTTCATCTTAGCTTGATTATTTGCTGTCTACAACATCCCAGCCTTACAAAGTTTAGGACAATGTACTTATTGTCTAGAGGCAATGCTTCCTAGAACTGGGGACATTCAAACTGAAGATACAAAACTAATTCTTCACCTTTGTACTAAATTCTACACCCTCTCTTTTGGGCAAAGTACCAGCATTAATATGACTTTTGGAATTTTGAACACGTTACTTATTTACATTGGAAAATGAAACAGTAATACTTCATTTTAGTTGTATCTTCTTCCATTATTTTCTACTTTGGAATAACTGATGAGTGTCTTAATGAATATTTTTGCATTCTTTGACTTAATGACTATCTGTCCTAGAATAATGGTTTTAAAGAGAACTATAGATCTTCAGCTGTGACAATGAAAAATATAATGGCAGTGGGTCTAAGAGCTTTTATCTGCACATTTTACCTGGAAAATGAGCATATAAACATAAGAAATCTCCTCTACCCTGTTATAAAAACTTCGTCTTGCCCATAATTTAGTCTAATGCATTTTATTTACAATTGATTAATATTGAGAGGCAATAAGCAAGCAGCACTAGGTGCGCAGGGGAGTCTCCGCTCCACCAAAGACACACACTAGGGTCTTTGGGGTACAGTCTCTTATACTTCTTGGCCTTGGGTTTCAGCCAATCCCATTGTCTTCTTTATCCAAATGTCGATGTGGCTCTGTTCCACTGTTCTTTTCTTGGTGTTGGGTTCTTTTTCTGGTGAAGATGTTGATAAACTTCTTGGTAAGGTATTAACAGGAAGAGGTC
>JBCJKH010000641.1:0-10066 GCA_039877255.1 Loriculus beryllinus
AAATTCTTTACTGTGAGGGTGCTGAGGCACTGGAATGGGTTGCCCAAGGAAGTTGTAAATGCTCCATCCTTGGCAGCGTTCAAGGTAAGGTTGGATGAAGCCTTGCATGGCATGGTTTAGTGTGAGGTGTCCCTGCCCATGGCAGGGGGGTTGGAACTGGATGAGCTTAAGGTTCTTTCCAACCCAAACCATTCTGTGATTCTATGACAACCAGGACAACCTGCTTTTGAAAAGCATACAGGAAAAGAAACTGATTCCTGGCATTCATCGAGACTATCGTTTATAAAGTATTGCTTTAATGTATTTCATTCAACCTTAAGAAATCTTTGCTATTAGAATGAAAATTGCCATATAATCAGTAAGACTTCCTAAATGATTTTGTGTTCTTCCTGCTAGTTTGAAAAACCCTTGTAGAAGCTAGAGAAATTTGGTAGCATAAATAATCAGGGCAGTTCATACCTCATAGATACAACTGGAAATGACCAAATAACTTGGGTCATTTGTTTAACTGGTTGAAAACACAATCATTATAAAATATAGGAAATTCAAATATGGCTTTCAAAGACATTTCAAACCACATTCTATGTACATAAAAACTTACTAACATAATGCAGCTAATGCGTTTATGTTTTAGAGCAGCTGAAAAGCAAGCATTAAGCTTGCAGATGCAGTGAAGAGCCTGAGGTATGGACATTTCTCTCATCCTGGCTCACACCCAACCGTGATTTCACATGTGATTTGCAACCATGAATAAGTATGCACTTTAGAAACATGACATTAATAAGATGTCTGTTTCAAATTAGTTAATTCATTCCAAGACCTAAAAAGACACAGAGCTTGGATTTAGACTTACTGACATTTGTATCTTGAAGAGTGTTATTGTGAGGTTTCCATTTCAAAATTGCTTTCCTATTAGCTATGTTAAATAGCTGTGTCTCAGTGCCCATTATTTTCAATTATGCATCTATTAGCCAGACTGGTGATTGCATCCGAGCAAAGCATTTCTGATACACCAACAGTTAGCAATCACCTCTCCCTTGAAGTCAGGAAGAGATTACTTCACTCACAATCTTACCTCTGAAATTTGAATTTGCCAGTTACAATTTAGGCTTTGCCTGTACTAAGAGCACTATCTAAAGCTATCCCTTCCCAAGCCAGTATCAACTCAAATTGCAGTCTCAGCATGGCTCTGTACAAGGATGTTAGCCCATGTCTGGGAGCAGTTTCAGCCTCAGGATGGCTGTGTCCTACTGATGCAGCATCTTCCATTGAAGATGGTGGTCAAAAAGCCCACTTTCTGCAGAGCCAGCTTGGTTGTCCTTACACCTGTGGTGTAATTATAGCTGCTCTGTAGCTGTTCTTTATGATAAAATTGTATCAGCAAGCATTCTTAGAAACATCCTAATTCCATAGGTAGAAGGTATATGTATGAGCAGGGCAAGGAAAACACTTCTGTTCATCTTTATTGCCTAAATATTAACATATTTTATTTTCATCTGGTCTAAGTAAAGATTGTCAGATAAGTACAGATTGTCTCTACAGTTCTTGTATCTAATAAGTGTGCATTTAGGAAATCAGTTTGGACTGTTCTTTCAGAGACACAGCAGACAAACAATTTTAAATAATAAAGAATATTTCCCATTAATTTAGGAATATGGTTAGTTTCTCAAATGGAAAGAAGGAAAGAAGCATCATGTTTCCTCTTCAGTTATATTTTTAAGAGCCATACTTATAATCCTTCTCAATTCCTGCAAGTCTGTGCTTGTCTCATGCACAATGATACTCAAATCTGGGAATGGAGAAATATCAGCCTTGTGTAGCCTGACAGTCTCCTTGATATTTGTAGGCAGAACGTACTCTATTTGTTTTTGATGATTGTAAATGTGCTTTAGCTCAAAGAGCTTTGTCTTTTTTAAATACAGAAGAATCCCCTTGCATTTCAAAATATTTCTTTGGGGAGGAAGGATGTTACACTGCAGAGATACAGAAGTTCAGAGAAGAGGCAACACAGAATTTTCTCTATGCAAAGAACGGTTTTAGTTCCAGGATTTTTTGTTGTTGCTGTAGGTATCTGTAGCTTTGCATTTGGGGCTGAGCTTGCACCACCAAAGTTAACAGAAGAACATCACTGTGATAAATATGAAGACCTCAACACTCTTCCAGTGTAACTAATTTAACTAATGCATTTTCCATCAAAATATACACTACCAGCATGATTTTCAGCAACACAGCACATCCCAAGTTATCACTGCATTCAGCAGCAACAGACACTGAAGTATCATTAAAAATTGTCATAGAATCGTAGAATGGTTTGGGTTGGAAAGGACATTAAGATCATTCAGTTCCAACTCCCCTGCCATGTGCAGGGATATCTCACTGGTTGGGTTAGGGAGTCAAAACCATGTTGCACATCTTGGTGTTAATGTGACTGGAGCTTGGCCAAGTCAGTGGATGACAGTAGCTAGCAGGCATCTACAGCAACAGAGGTGATCTGTCACTTGGGAAGGGAAACAGGTGGCAGAATTATGTCCTCTAGGATGCGACTTCTATTTCTAGTAACAACCTATCACTGTAATTAATACCAGTTTCTTCTTTCTTTAAACTCATTTGCTCATCAGGCTTGGCTATAAACTTGTCCCTTCGTTGGAGACGTTGTTCTCTGGGGACTCAACGTATCCTGCCAGCGCAAAATATGGTCAGATATCTCTCCTGGCAAAATCCCATGTAATAAGACAGATTAAGTTTTAGGTTTTGATTCCCTGTTTCTTTTTCTGGGCTATCCCAGGGTAGATGCAGAATTTAGCTCTTGTTTAAGCAACACAAATATATAGATAATGATGAAGATGCAAATCTGTGAAGCTATTGATCTAGGCAAGTTAAGCACATGACGAAGCATATATACTCTGGGGGATGAAGATTTTAACACTTTTTATACTATTCATACTATTCTTTGATATTTACAGTCTTGGAAAAAAATTCTTAATGAGGTCAATATAATAAATCCTCACCTAAAATCTATTTTTAGAGCTTTTCCTATGAAAAGTTTGGCTGATAATTCATTTTTCAACAGCAAAACTTCTAAAGGAAACTTCATCAGTCCAATTGCTTTGTCTTAAGCAATACTTAGGCCACAGGTATGCAAAGTATTTTAATATTGCAATGCACCTGAAAGGTGAAATAACAGTAAAAACACATTTCTGCTGACCTGCTACTTGCTTAAAACCACCTTTGGATTGCTGTTCTGTGACAGTCTTAGTGGGGGCTGAATTAAACAGAACAAGGTTCTCCATTTTCCAACTAATTTGTTATATTTACAGTATTAGGACATTTGTGGGGGGAACACGGTCTAGCTAAGACTTGTTGTTTTGACAATGCAATCGTGGAAGTGTGAAATTTCCACAGATGTTCATGAGTCACACTCTATACGTGGTGTGGCCCAGCTTTTCCCTGGAAACTGGTCCATGGATTTCAGTCTGAGCAGTATTCCGACTCTGTTCATGTCCGATGTGTTGCCAACAACACATATTAATTTCATTTCTGGCCTGAATTCAGGCCACCACACACCATGCACACCCATGCACCCCAGATTAATTGAAGCAGTGCAGGAAGATGAAGGTTCTTCAAGCACACAGAGTTTGCTTTTATTTGCTTTTCCTTATAAACTCATTCCCAGGGCACTAAAAGAACAGAGCAAGCAATGTGCACTTACAACAAATCTCCTATATAGAAGTCAAAATACTGAATTATATTCTCAGATCAAAGATGAAATAACAGATTAAATAGATGCCAGAATTTTGTCTCCTAAGTCAACATTAATTGTTCTCTAATGCTGCATCAAAGCTGTATATTTTTTTAGGACAAGTAGCAAATACTGCAAGGGGTTTAAGATGTCGAGGGCTTCACTCAGAAGGAAGGGCAGTATTTATCACAGCACTGCAACATGCACTTTTTCTATTATTAGTAATGTTCTATTATATTAATATTTTTATTAAGAATATTATTGACATTCTATTATATTATTATTAATATTCTATTGCAATATACGCTTACCCTATGGTTGCTGTCGAAGATTTGAAGAAAAAAGCCCCAACAAAACACACAAACACTTTTGGTTAGAAGCCACAAAACCCATCTCTTTCAGAGGTCTGACCCGAAGCCCGTTTAAGTCAGCAGGAACATTTTCATCACCTCTAGGTGAGGAAAAAGCCTAAGTGAGAGCCCCACGAATGCTACCCATTTGATATCTCGGAGCTTCTTTTGATTATCAGATATGTCTCTTATTTGCAACCATCTTCTCCAGGAGCTATTTCTGGGCCAAGGGTCTGTGCTTTGACATCCTATTAGCCTGTGAAGATATACTTTTTAATCCTATCTTGCTCACCAGGCACTGCTTTATCTTCCAGGTGTACACACTCCTTTCCCTGCTAGGACTCTCACCAGAAGATTTGCTGCCATGGTTGGGTACTATCCATGCTTCAAAACCTGAACCAGCTCTTTAGGAATGGAGGGAGTTATAGAGATGTTGCAAACAGCTCCTGCCTGGTGGCAAAAGGCCAGTCCTGGACAGGGAAGGTGCTCTCCCATGGTGCAGACATCAAACACCTCCATGCTCTCTACATGCCACCTAAACACAGTGCACCAGATAGAAGAACTGGGCACAACCATCACTCGAAAAGTTGCAGGGTACAGACTTCATGCAAAGGTAAAAGTGTCTCTTCTCCTCCTTCCAAGGTTGAGAGAAAATGCAATGATTAAAGGCAAACAAGGAATAAATTAAGAATTACCTTGATCCTGTAAGTCAGGTCTGACATGAAACCAAGCATTTCTAAGATTCAGAAAGTGCACTTTTTATTGCATTATTATTCACATTTTTGCTCCCTCACAAATCCAGTTTGTAGCTGGTTCTAGATGCAGCAAACCAGCACACTCAGCAGGAAGAGCTTCTATTATTCCTGGCACAGCTGGAAGCAGGAAGTTCCAGAAAGCCTGTTCTCTGGGAGTCTGCTGGCCAAGCGTTCAGACTCACGAGGCTCATCCAGACCCTAGATACCATACACACTCCCTGAGCTGCCCACTGCTGCCATTGTATTGCCTGTTTAGGAGACAATCTGATTTATGATGTGGACAATGCAGGAGCCTGATCCCACATGCACAAAGTCAGCATGCTTGAGAGCAAGAAGCATCTCCCATTTTAACTCCTGACTCTGTTTCTTGCTGCCTGTGGTCCTACTCAGGAGGAAGAAGCAACCACAACCTCAGATGCCTCAGGCATCTGCCTCCTCCAGATAGAGAGCTGTTACAGCTGAACCAGGTCAGTAGGTATGGAAACACTGTCCATAGTTCTTGTATGCCTTAAACTGCGTTCATTTCTCTTTCCCCATGCCTTTTAATAAGAAAAGAAAGGCAGAGGAAAGGGAGGTGCATGCAAGCAACCTAACATTCTTGTCTTGCTGCCCATGGGAACATCACCTTGCTGACCTGATATGGGAAAGGACAAGGATGGGAATCATATTGCAAACCTGGCCATGGTTCCCAGGCCATTAACAGAAGAAAGAATGTGAGGACAAGCTGCATTCAGTGCAGTCTGAATTCACTGTAGGCATAGATCCAGGAAAGGTTTCCAGATGCTTGTGATACAAGGTACCCTCTGATCGGTATCCAAACCTGACAAGTCCTCCACTTTCTCTACAAAGGAATATGTGTAGTCATTCTGAAAGAGACATCTTATTACCTTCAAAGGTCAAAACCCCCTCATCCTGAAAAATATCATATCAATACTTAACTTTTTATTGTGAGTTTTCACTAAGGTTGAATTCTGTGCTATTAATTTTAACGTCTCCTCTGATGTTTTTCTGAAGCACAGCATGAAGACTTCCTGTAATTCCAGCTAAAGCCACAAAACTGAGTACAGCCATCAAAAATGAGAACCATCCTTTTTATTCCCACATCCAAATGGATTCAGCCAAATAATGGAGAAAAACCCTGAGACAGACCACTTGCACAATGGCTGGGTATAGGACTAAAATCACCATTAGAAACCGTATCTGTCCAATGTCTTCGTGCCAGAAATAGCTTAAAATATCAAATCACTGCAATATTCTGCAAGAACAAAGATTCTACAATGAGAAAATTAAATGTGGCCATTAAAAATAAACATTGAATCTTAGAATGTCATTAATAAGAGCAAACACAAGACAGAAAAGAACTACTGTCTTAAGGTAAGTGCCTGTCTCAATAAAACAGACATCTTTAAAGTGCTAAAGTTTAACCATCTTAACAATCCCATTTGAGTGTATTTTACTTAAAATAGTAAAACTGCATAAAAACCGTTGCACAAGTATAAAATTGGCTCATGGTGCAATTATTTTCCTCCCCCTCTGTGAAAGCTATAGTAGTAACTTTATACAGAAGTAAATGCATCCATAGTGACGTATAGCACGTTCACCATGCAGTTGTACAGACCGACAGCATAGTCATGAAATCCCTTATACATACATAACCTGGAAAAATTCCATAACTCTGGGCCTTGGAAATAGACATCTACCAAGAATTTTGCCAGCTTTAAGGATTTTAGAGTAGAGCCATACTTTTGGAACAAAATAGGGATCCCAAGTGGCACAAGAAAGTATTCAAGTGGGAAGACAGGAAAGGGGCTATATATGCTCCATTATGAGGATCAGAGTTGCACACCTGAGGTTATAGCAGACTCAGCATTGAAATACACATGAGCAGCTTCAGCAGCTCTCTAAAAACACCTAGTTTCACTGAGATAGATGGCATTGTTATGAAATGACCCAGTTTTCACTCTCCTAAGCACACACACGAAGCCCACACACACGAAGCCCACACACATAGAGCAAGAAAAACTTGAGAGATTGTAAAGGAGTTCTCATTAGTAGTGACAAGCCATTAAATTTTATTGCCATTACTATAGTTACCTCTACTCCCAAGTACTAAATTTACACTTGAGAAATGTAGCTACTTCCCGGTCAGTACCACTTAATATTACTTAAAGTTTAATCAAGTTAAGCATAGTCCAAACTATGTTTTCTTTCTTTTTATAAGGCAGAAAATGTGCTGAAAATGATACTGAAACAGATGCATTAGGTTCCTTTGATGAAGCAGTCCAAAGTCTAACACAAATAAATCAGGGATGAAGATAGAACCGCTTTTCTATTCAGTTCTGTATTTCACAGTAGGCTGTTTTGTACCCATTTAGCTTTCTGACTGAGCTCTTGATGTGCGCCAGCAAACTTGAGAGCCAGTGTGATAAAGTAGTATGAGCAGCAGACAGTCATTAGTCATCTTAGCCGTGAGCTGGAATGTCATCTTTCATTTTTTCATGATTAAAACTAAAAATACCCATTTACCAACAGAACGTAGAAGTATTCTATTCTCCTGTATATTCTATTCACTGCATATTCTGCAGTGAGACCTGGATTAATAGGATCATCTTTCTGAGAGTCATTCCTGGAAAAATAATCTTAGTCAATTTTCAATCTTCCCAAAGAATATGCTGCTGATCAGAAGTGACATTAAACTTTGCCTCTTCTGCATGTAGAAACACACATAGCTGCAAACACACCTCCATGCACAAGCAAGAAGACCCTCAAAGACGGTCTGACCACTTCAGCAGAGGTTTCCATCATACCCCAGCACCTAATTGTGTTGCTACCCCTTGCAATTAATATCTTTCCTCCTCTAGAAACAGTAATTCTTCTGCAAGGAAGCATTGCTGGGGGTGGAAATGATTGTTCAAGCCTCAGAGTTTCTCTGTGAGCCATCACACTGCACAGGCTGGTCTTAGTTGCTGCCTAGTCCTTGTCCAGGTTGCACATCTGGGCTAAATACTCGACCTATATAGGCAGCCTGTGACAGGCAATACCTAAAATCAATCCAACTTGGTTTTAAAACCTTTTATAAAGTGCAAGTCTCTGTTTTATGCAGACCTGGGGTGTCTGCTCCAGTAGCAAGTTCAGACATGCATACCTTTTTTCTAATATCACATCTATTGTTATTATTTCACATGAAATAATAAGAGGAATGAATAAAACCAAACACTTCTCATAAAGCACAGAAGTCACTGTAATGCCTGGAGCTATTGCTCAATGATTTCAGATAGAAGTTGCACTGTTACAGTTAACCTGAAATCAAACTTCCCACCCCTGAAAAGGGAATCAGGTTGAATTTCCTAGAGCACATTCAAAAGAACTTTAGTTGGCTTGTTTGCTTTGCACTAAATTATTCTTTTTCCTGGACTTTTATATTAAATTCATGGTTGATCCAAGTTCAGCTCCAAGACAGTACTAAAGAGTCAGAAGTGGCTAATACATTTAAAGCCCAAAAGAGTGGAAAACTCTTTCAGCGAAGGGATCAAAAATTGGCCAAATGCATACAGAAAATAACCAGAGTTCTTCAGATATACCCAGAAGTGCTTAAAAGCAAAAGATTTGGAATTCACATAATGGAGCTTTCTTCTTTCCTTTAAGGCACCCTGTGCCCATGCAGTTGCACCCTTGAGAAGCACCCTGAAAGCAGAGTATTTAAGAGCTTGAAGCATGAGGAAGTAAAACTTCAAGGAATAATTAACTCTCTAAGATTTGAGAAAAACAAATCCAGGCCTGGACTGAAAACAAACAAACATAAAGACAGCACAAGGAGCAGAGGAGTGGAATTGCCTGGATGGAAGGAGGGATGCAGAAGGTATGCTTTGCCTGGGAACAGGGCTGTGACTGCCATTTGGGCTCACAGTGGAGACACAAACCCCAGGGCAGCACAGGAATCCCATTGGAAAAATGCACTATTAATGAAGAAATCTAAGGACAGAGCCCAGTTTGCAAAAGCAGTTAATTATCCATGTTTTTAAAGGAGCTCATAAAACACGCACACTCTGCTGTCAGGCTCCCCCTTTCCCAGCTGTGCTTCCCATGAGCAAAAGCTCATCTTCCTCAAGGATTTCAGCTGCTAATGACTTTTTAGCTTTTGCTTGTCCATTATGAAGATGGCACTTTGCACAAACCACAGTTTCTTTATGTCACTTCCCCCTCTCTCCCTGCCCTCAAACTACTCAGGGAACAGCCTATTTAGGGAACTAAAGAGTAATATTAAATGAAAAAAGCCTCAAGCCCAAGTGAGACCAGGATTCTGTGGTTTTAGAAGCTTTATTCTTAATATCTTTTTAATTTAGAGCACTCACCATTATCACAAGCCTCAAGCTTCCTGCCTGCAGGAAAAGTGCTAAAAATACCATGAGAAAGATATGGCTTTTCCTATTTCTGAGCTGATCAGAAGGAAGAACTGGAGGTTCAGCAGGGATGCTGTTATGAAGCTCTGGCTCCATGCTACAGAGCTGAAATAGTTCAAGCAAGGTTCAGACAAATATCTCGCAGGGTGGGCACCTCTCCAACTCAAATGAGTGAGTGTTCAGAGGTCCTTCCTCCCTATTCCAGCTTCCTACGATCTTGCAGCTTTATGCAGCCCGCAAAAGATTCCCAAAATCCATTCTGTCTAAACATCCTTTTTGCTTTGTTTAACAATTCAGTCCTGGTCCAGCAAAGGCTCATAATCAGAAGCTGAACATTTAACACATAGGAGGCTTCACTGATTCAGTGCTGTGTGTCAGAAGCTTCAAATAATATGAAATGTGAGTTATCAGTGAGTTTGAAATTGCATGTCTGCTTGCTCAAGGCTGAAAGCCCAGAGATCCAAAGTGAATGCAATGCATTTCTCAGCCTGTGGACTCAAAGTGGACTGCTCAGGAGAACACTCAAATAATCCCCAGTTTATACTATTTGCCCAGTGACGTTTACCATCCTTTCCCTGAAAGGATTCTTTCCCTGCATCCTTTCCCTGCAAGGTTCTACACCTGGGTCTGGGCAATCCCAAGCACAGCTACAGGTTGGGCAGAGAAGAGATTCAGAGCAGCCCAAGGAGAAGGACTTGGGGGTGGTGGTCGATGAGAAGATGAACATGAGCCGACTGCAGTGTGAGCTTGAGCCCAGAAAGCAACCGTATCCTGGGCTGCATCCAAAGGAGCGTGACCAGCAGGGCCAAGGAGGTGATCCTG
>JBCJKH010000663.1:0-31182 GCA_039877255.1 Loriculus beryllinus
GCACTCACAACTTCCTTGGGCAACCCATTCCAGTGCCTCACCACCCTAACAGTAAAGAATTCTTCCTCATATCCAATCCATTCCCCTACTATTTCTCAGTGGTATTACAACACAGAATAACACTCACACTCCCAAACAAGAAAGAAAATGCAAATCACATTTTCAACATACCCAGGCTGACAAACCAATGCATCGATGGGAGAAAATGTTCCTACTGAGTGTAAATGTACATTTCTCATCAAATGCTACTTCCATTCCTTTGGTGATACCTGGAACTCTAGCCCTAGAATCATCAACAAAGCAATCAGATATATAATTACAAATTAAACACTTGACAAGGGCATATTTTCTCCTCAAAGTCTTTTTATAAATCATTCCTGAGTTTGTTTATCAGAGCTTCTTGCAAGTAATTGTGGCATACTTTATGTGAACAGATTTCTGTAAAGAGCAAAAATTCTCTTTATCATTTTATAAGCTCTTCCATTATCCTTTACATATGGCATTAAGTTCAGTCATCTGAGCAACCACAGTGACTCTACACTTTCAAAAAAGAAAAGAATCATCTAGCTAAGCAAAAAATAATCAGGGTCTATGACTATGCCTGTGGACGCATTGTTGTGTTTGCACAGTGCGACCACCATTTGTACAAAAAGAAGAACCAAGAACATTTTCCCAGTTTCCTTTGATTTTTTCCTGAGAGAACTAGGGGCCTAGAAGGCATGGTGTGGTGAGAGCTTCAGAACCTGGTCTCCTGAGCTGAAATTCACTTTTGAGATACTGAAACAAAAACCCACAAGTTTTCATTTTATCTTTCAAGTGTTTAATTAAATGTCCTGTACATACAATTCCAAAACATTCTGATTTTGAAGAACTCAGTCACCCAGTGCTGGATTTGTGACAGGCAGCATTTCTACTACGTGTGAACAAAGAAGCAAGGGCAAGAAGAATAAAGAGGCAAATAAAGGTAGAAATGCTATAGAAGGTCATAGAAACCCTTTCTATGGTGCTGCCTTTCTCTCCGGCCAACATGAATTTCCAGGCTATTAGGAAGTAATTCTTTCTAATATGGCCCCATGGTTTTCATGTTTCTATCAAGTGGAAATTTTCTTTTGAGTAAACAGCAACAGTCAATTCAACTCTTAACAAGCACTAAGAAGACAGCAAAACCAATGAGACTGTATGAGAAAAAAGCAAACAACAACAAAAATGCTTTGTTTGCTGTGATTGTGATTAAATGACACATCACCACACACTGGATTGAGTAGACCCAGGATATTCAGCACTGACAGAGAAGTCAATATCTGTCAAAACTGGTTTTCAATTGACATAAGACATGATAGTTCAGTGGGATTCAATTTTCAGGTACCTAACATTAGAATCACTTCAAAATCCACTGCCAGGTGCCTTACCATTTAACAAAGACTTTGGAAGTGCAAGTGCCAAAGCTCCTTGAAATTAACTCAGTATTTATCTATGAATGATACCACTAAATACAAAAAGGTATTAAAATTCTAAAACACCCTATCTAGCCCAAGAGTTTCTGAGCCAGAGCTCAATGGATACTGGATAAAAGAAAGCACCATAAAATTATTCTCTTATTCTTCCCTAGGTGTCTGCCACTGATATTGTGCTAATGCCTTATGCTAAAATTAAGATGTTGTTCTGGGACTCAGATGATCAAATTTAGGTCAAATGGTGCAACTGTAATTTCCTATGTACCTTTGAACAAACCACATGTTCTTTCTGCTTTCCCCCAAACACACCTTGAAACTACTCTGTTATCAGTATCATAATTTATCTGATGAGTTGAGTAGATCATATCTCATTAGTGTTTACAGTAGCAATGCTCCTATCTCCAAGTCCAAGGGTTACAGATCTGTGACTGCAAAATGAATCATTGCCACTTTCTTAATTTTTAAGCAAATTTTAAGCCACAACTAAATACAAAATTCTAGTGCAAAGTGGGCCCAATCTCAAAAGCCTGGTGTCAGCTGTATGTCCCCAGGACGGGAATATTCAGACAAACCTTCTTTTTTATCTGGTTTTGGTGGAGATATATCCAACATACTATCATAAGATGGTATTCCAACATTTGTAAGACTTGTTATATTTTATACTGCTACAAGATTAACATTACTATAAATAATCTATTTTTCTCTTACCAAGGTGCTCCCAGCTCTAAGGAAATACTTTGAAATGTGAAAAAAAAAAAAGAATATATTGAGACCAATACTGTTTAACATTTTCATCAACAATCTGAAGAGTGGGATGGAATGCACCCTCAGCAAAGCTCATGAATTATACTGTAGTGGAGATTGGCTAACAGGTCAGAGAGCAGAGCCACTGTTCAAAGGGACCTTGAAAGGCTGAGGAAACAAGCTGACAAACCTCACAAAATTCAGAGATAAATAAGTTCTGCTCCTGAAATGGAACAACTCGGTACAGAATGAGGACCAGCTGACTGGGCAGAAAGACATTTGGTCCCCGTAGAAGAGTTGAATTTGAGCAACCAGTGCACTTGTGCAGCAATGAATGCCAACCACATGCCGGGCAGAACTATTAATAGCATGGATAGCAGGATTATTTCTATGGTCCAGCACTCAAAAGGTGTCTGGAAGACTGTCTACAGTTTTGTGCCTGTCTTTAGCCTTCACATACTTGAGTGAGTTCAGCAGTGGCCCACTAAAATTGTCAGGAGGTTGAAGCACATGACCTACAAAGAGACTAAAGTAATTTGCTCAGCCTAGAGAAGAGGAAGCTTCAGGGGGCCTTATTATTGTCTTCACTTATCAAAGAGAGAGGAGTTACACACAAGACAGGGTCAGACTCTTCTCAGGTTTACACAGTCAAAGGATAAGAGACAGCAATCACAACTGAGCAAGGAAAATTCTGATCAAACATAAAGAAGAAAGTCTTCCCCATGAGCTCAGTCAATCACAGCAACAGGTCTCCCAGAGAGGCTGCATAATCTCCACCCTTGGAGATAACTCAAACCTCCACCGGACATAGAGCCCTGAGCAACGTAACCTGGCCAGCCCTCTTTTGAGACCTGATTGACTCCAGAGGTCCCTTCTAATTTGAATTATTGTATAAATCTGTATTTTAAAAGTGAAACTACACAAAAGCATGAAACCTATATGGAGGCAAGAGACTGCTGCTGCTTTGTAGAAGAGCAATTGAAACTAAACACACTTCTGGCAGGCAGAGAGAGAAAATGGTGCATCAGGAATTGGGATTCCTGCAATGTTTTAAAAAAGATGGAAGGAGGAAAAAACAGAGGTGTTTGAGAAAAAACAAGTTACAAAACCACTGGGGTTACAACAACAGAAATTCTGACAAACAACCTCTGACTGGAAGAAAACTAAGAGGACTCAAGAGCTAAATGAACGGGGGAAGCTTGCAGGAAACCAGTTCCTTTTACGCTAAGGGCTTTAAAAGTCAACAGGGTCAGTTTAAAATTGATCCATTGTCATTTTATAGGCAGTGAGTGAAAAGACCGCTGGGTGGATGTAATGTGATCACAGTTGTTCAGTCCCATGAGCAGCGTGAGGCTGCATTCCGCAATAGCTGGAAGCAGCAGGCAGCCTCTTGCTGGAAGCCCTACTAAGAGAAAATTGCCACTGTTGATCCTCATGCTGCTGTTGAATTTGATGGGAATTTTTACTGCATAAATGACTGCAGGATCATAGCCTACATTAAACCAGCATAAACATAAAGAAACGTTTTAACTTCTGAAGCATATGGCTTCCAGTGGTTTCTAACCAACAGGAGTTCTGTGTCAAAGGGCAAATTTGGCTCCCGGCTTACCGTTGCATTACCTAGTGGCTGCTATAAAAAGGAGGAAACAAAGTAAAAAAGGAAAAAGACACATGCACTCATGGGTATATGTCTGACTCAGTGATGAGCTTTTATTCTGATAAGTTGCTTATTCTTCTAATATTGGAAACAATGTTTTTATCTCACGGAAACTGACTGAAGTGTTGGCAATGTCCTTTTAAAAAACCTCTGCATGCCAAATGTCAAAGTCTGTTATTTCATGTTAAATGGATTTATCCAGTTCTTTTGCAAGTCAGTGCACAAGAACTGCAAAAAGGTAGGCTGTGCAAGGGAGCCTGAGAATAAGCACGTAACTAGACAAGTACCAAAGGCACATTAAATTCGTAAGTAACCTGCACAACACAAATGTAGATAAATTGCTAACAAATATTCTACTAATATCTTACATTAGTGAGCATTCTAGGGAGTAAAGCATTTTGATGCTACTTTTTCTATTTGTAGCTATGTAAAGGAGAAAGCTATCAGTGTTGGCCCATTCAACACTCCCTTTAAAGGCGGTTCAACTAAATGCAGTAGAGCTTCCCTTGATATATCTAGTCATCTGGTTAATGGCAGAATTTCCTCCCTTCCTACACGGAAATTTGAAATTAACTATCTGTTTACTTAGATATTGTTTGAATATCAAAGAAGGTGACATTTCTTTTCACATATTTTTGGGCAGATTGTTCTGACATTGGGAGTAGAAGGAAAATAAAATAATTTTGCTGTTCATTAGGATTTATTTTTTTTTGTTCTCTGGTGTCTGTTCCATCACTAACCTTGAGGGAAAACATCTGTTACCTGACCAAGAGTTCTCCTTCCTTCCTTAGATCCTCTTTCCCTCTGGAATTTACTTCATTTTGCTGCACTGGCATTTTAGATGACCTTTATTCTCTCTCTCCTTTCAATATGTTTAGGTTTTACCTTAAACAGTCTTCTTTTTCACTTTCATTGTAAGGAAATATGAAACAAAGAGTAGTGAAATGTCTTCTTAGGGACAAGATCTACATTTTTTTTTCTGGTTAGCTGAAGGATTTCTATTAGCATTTAGAGATTTCATGCAAGGTATGCATGCATGGATACTGTATGCAAGTTCTACATTTTTTGTTTGCAAATAGGGCTCATTCAACCCTTTTCTTAGGAGCATATGTACAGATACTTTGCTCTGTTTTTTGACCCAAGCTTAAAACCTCCTCCACCAATAATCACAAAAGTTTAATTAAGGGACCAACCTGTAAGACTGTTTTCTTTAAGATCAAAATATAAGGAAGATATATGTGACACAGCACCTTTAATAATGAAGAATGTAGGACAGAAGACCTAAAAAACCCCACCAAACCCTAACAGTGATTTTTGCTCTTACCATGGATTTTAATTCTAAGCTGCAGCTATATAAAGTCCTCCAAAGTTGTCAAAGCTGTTCTTCCCAATCAAAAATATTAATAAATGGTATTAATTATACTTTGCCACTAGCATTGATAGCTATCCTAGCCACACCTAAAGGCTCAGTCATTTTGGTTCAAAGCTGTAAGGTTTTTATATTGTGTAATCAATTTGACTTGCTTGTAGATAATTAAATACTACCGAATGACAAAAATGAGACAAGATGTATTGATTCCAATGGGATAAAAAACTCACACATGTACTCTGTGATTGTTCAATATGTAAAAACCTCCCAGAACAACACCAATGTCTTGCATCTTGAAAACTATAGTGAATGTAAGATGAGGTCAAGGCGGATATGTGCATAAATCCTTCCCTCTTTGGGAAAAAACTGTGCTCTTATAAATAGTGCCAAAGCAGCATCAAGCCATTAGATCAGTAAGAATAGTGGCACTGACTTCTGTCCAAGTGCCATATTAAAAAATCACTGAAGTTCATGACACTGAGAAAAGGTAGCTTTTAATTAACGCCCAGATTAATAAAAGCTCTAAATTCCTATTTGGATAATTGTGAAAAGTGCCTTGACATTCACTGAAGGGGTGGAGAAACAATTGCTTCTACCCAACAATACCCCCTGTAACTCCAAACTCTTAATTTCCAGCTCAGTAAACAAAACTGAGAACTTTTCAACATCTTATCACCAAAAATTAAACTTCAGTGTTCCATGAAGATGGAGATACATCTGTTCCTTGCAGTAACAGATCACTGCATTGTTGTAAATAAACAATTGTACACACATATAAAATGTAATCTCATGACTCAGACAAGCCTTAAAGGTAGCTTTTCAAATTTCAAATGTATTTTGTCTTCTTTTTGTTACTTAGTCATCTAAGTAACAAATGGCAATGAATTAGATGTATACTGGTTGTGAATGAACATGAACTTCAAAATCACTATTCCCTGATACAGCAGAACTAAAAATTCTTTTGAGGAAATGAAAGTCCTGTGTCATTTTGAGCAGACATGCTCACATAATGTTTGATATATGTTTTTAATTTCAGTTAATGTAATCCTCCTCAGATGCCAAAAGGCACTGATTACTTACAGCTCCTGACGCAACAGGAAACTGTGATTTTCACAACATGCAATTTGGACACAACATAAGGTGCAAAATATAAAACCTACCTCATGTAAATAGGCATGATTAGAAAACAGAAATACTTTAAAGAATATGGATCACATTCATCTGCAAAGATGACAACTTTTGACTTCTTATCATTCTCCCCCAAGTCACTAAAATTCAAATTGGACTGAAATTCAACTATGACTTATGCTCTTTTCCCAGCCAATGTCTTCCTTCTATCTTGAATGATTCAATTATGACACCCATAGAGACACTTCCAGTAATTTGTTAGAAATAAACCAAGAGAAAAGCCTTGCTCCTCATAGCTGTTTAAGAGGGAAAATATTTCCTAAGAGTGCACTGTAATCTGTCATCTTCCACACAAAGGAGAGCTATGGTATTCTTGAGATCTTAAGAATATTTAAGTAATGGTTTCAGGGTGTCACCAGGAAATAGTATTTTTCTGTTGATTTATTTCTTTGCTATTAAAAAGCAAGCCAGGTCAAGCCCCAAGTCTCACGGAGGTGCATATTTTTAGGGAAGAGAAAGTTGTGAGGCTCTCCAAGGCATTAAGAAAAACAACTTTCCAGTTGTCACAGAATGCCATGGGGCTTTCAGTGGTCACCATTTCTTTTTTTGTCCTCTCAACAGTCTCTTGCATATAGCCTGCCTAAATCAAGAAGCTTTGCCTAACTTTCAGAATATAGCAATTTTTCAGCAACAGATACAAAGCATGTTTCCTGGTGGAGAAGATTCTTTTTTGATGGCCATATGAAAAAAAAACATTAATTCATTTCAGAAGATTAATTTTCAGAACAGTGGAGACCTCATAGCAGCCTTCCAGTATCTGAAGGGGGCCTATAAGGATGCTGGCATTAGGATTAGAGACTGCAGTGATAGGACAAGGGGTAGCAGCTTAAGGAGGTGATCTGAGAGTTTGACCTTTCCAGCTTACAGACAAGCTTTGCACTTTCTACTGTTTCATATGGCACATATCAGTACTGGTGTGGGTTAAGGCACCCTAGCTTATATTGAGTATAATCTTGATCCATATACTTCTTTATTGATTTCAGTGGGAACTATTGGTAGAAGCAAACAGTACAAAACATGTGTCAGGGCCTCTAAGCTGTCTCCCCATCTTAGAAAATATTTTTTTATAAAGGTATGTGTTCAGTGGGAGTATCTTCACTACTGTTTATACAAGTTTCAGTATATTTCAGTCTGTTCCACAGTTCCTCTGCATCCTACATGCCATTTCATATCCTGCAAACTCAACTTTCTTTGCTGCTATTTAAAACTGCATACATTGAAGACAAACGAAAATGTACACTTTACTTTTTTACATGCATCTTTTCTTTCTGGCATATCCACCTGCCAGTTTTCCTCAACTGGCTGAACAATCTCTTTTGATTAAAATCCCCCATTTATATATGCTAGTGGCAGAAGTGCAGCATATGTCAGTTATTTTCATGCATCTCAAACCTTTTTGAGTCTTTCCAAATTACAGATCTTTAGTTTGCTTTTCATATCTGGGTGCAGAACCTTTAAATCATAAAGACATGAAAAAACTGCGCAGTTCTAAGTCAAATGCCTATCAAAAGTCTACTACATCTTTCTAACAATTAAATTCAGAAAATGTTGTCAAGCAAATAAGATGTTTTCCATGAAAACATGTTGATTTACATTAATAAAGTTGCTATCCTTTCATACTTCACTGATTGAATCTTTCATATGTATCTCAGTACAGATGCCAAGCTAACTGGTATAAAGTTACTTGAGCTTCACAGCAGAATACTTTTGAACTGTTCAAAGCCTGGGCATTTTAAATAACACATTTGGAGTCCCCCAACAAGCTACATAAGTGTCAGAATGGTACTGTACATATTTTCTTCTTCAATAAGTTATTAGTTTCACTTTTTCTTTTTGCCTATCAAGCCATCTGTGTGTTGGAGAAATTAGTTCCAAATGTGTGTAATTTAAAATCCATCATTTTTTCACAATGTGTGCAATCAGACTTGAATTATTTAGAAATTATCAATGCAAGCTGTCTCACTTAACCCTTTGAAGGGAAAGAACACGAAAGGAGTAAAATGTATATCCAGTCAGTGCTTTAAGAAATGGAAAACAAGGTACAAGAGGTCCTGGTGACAAAACTCTGACCTCACCAAGAGCAAAATGCCCAGGTCACAGAGACATGCAGATAAGCTCACAAAGAAACCGTTGTTATTTGCCATGTGGCTGATAATTATTAACTTGTACCATTCTTTCTAAGCCTAGGCTTTCATAGATCCCAAATGCCTGTGCACCCTTCTCTCCTACATAAGCTGAAAAAAGAACAAAAAGCACCTAAAAAAGAGCTATTTTAGACAGTGGGGTTTTTCCTTTCAAACAGATATAAAAAAAAAAGATGTAATGCATTTCAGCAGCACAAGTAACAAGACAGATCCTCGCAGTCAGCATCACTGTAAACTATAAACTCCTTCAGGCTGTTTTGGTTTTTTTTTTAAGGTGTGGAAGGGGAACAAAATTTCACAGATGGTGAAAAGAAAAGCCAAGCCAATATGCTTTGCATATCTTGTCAATACTCAAAGGCACAAAGCTCTAAGTACAGTTTTTTAAAAGGCTGAATTAAAATAAAGTAAAACTTGTGCACACTTTGCTAGTATTTGCGAGCTTAAAAGCCAAAGAGAAGGAAGCAAGGTCCAAGAGTTAGAACACTGGTAGGGAATTCAGAAAACGGTGGTTCATTTCCGTGAGCCTCCTGGATCCCTCATTCATTACCACTTCAAGCAAGTGTTTCAGGAGGGTTTCATGAAGGCAAAAGCATCACTGGTTGTGAAAAGGATTTCAGAGTATCTAACAGTAGTAGCACCAAAACAAACAGTTTAAACCTCAGCTGTATGTCTGATGCTTTACAATGGTGTAACACACTTTCAAATGATATAAAGTTCAATTTTGAGTACTGACAGGGCCCTAGGTCTTATTAACTGAACTTGTGTGCAGACCTTATGGAATTTTAGCAGTGTTTATTTCACAGCAAATCATCAAAAGGAGTATGTGCTGCTTGTATAAGCATGAGATACTTAACAAAATGTGAATCTCTAACCTTGGTTTTGATCTGTCCAAAGATGAGTCATATTCCTTCTATAACATTGATCATGATAAAGTTTGACTGCACTATTTCCAAAATGAAATCTTGGAGTTATGTTTTGTTTTGTTGGGGTTTTTTTATCTGGTTGGTTGGTTGCTTTTGGGATTTATTTTTTAAGAATTTGCTCCAATGTAATATTTCCCACTTAAATGTCCTACAATCATACAAAGTATCCTCCTATTAAGCCTCAGAATACCTCAATGAGATATTATTTTCATATTTTTCACAGCAAGAAACATGATCCAAAAAGCTAAACCAAACACGTAGCATCACATGATTTGGTATATCAGGAAGAATTCTAATTCTAGCAAACTAGAAACCTGTGATTAGTTCTCTAATCTCTAATGTAACTAACGTTTTGACCTTGCTAATCAACATCTCATAGATTTGCAGTACCTGGAATATTACAAAGTTACATACACAGAGATGTAAAGTCTGCAGACTTTTAAGATATCTTACCAATAATATTAAACTATCTTGTGCTACATTTAACAGACAATGTAACATAAAAATCTCAAAAAGGTCTTAATAAGTAGACGATTCAAAAATTTGACCAAGAGAGCTACAAAAAGCAAGGCTACTTCAATATAGAAACATTACTTAAGAATATAAAAAGGGAGTATTTTAATTGTGTAGCACAACAGTTATTCAGGTTTTGTGAATTTAATCCAACAGAATTAAATTTCAGCAACCCAGTGAAGTGTACACTTGCCAAACTAAAATATGTTGAATTTCATTTGCACTGCTGTGTTGATTATATTACCCACAGTACCACATTTCTGGTTTGTGTCTTAACTTCAGACATACCCTAAATTTGTATTTTGAGCAGTCTAACCTGTGGGTCACCATAAATACTGGACTACACTCTGCTACTACCATATTTTCCCAGAACACCTCAGATAGGAGGATGCTAATAAAACTACAACCTACATATTTCCCTACCTCTTCAGTACTTATTATTCACTGAACTACGTTCCTGCATTATAATGTTTTTTAGATGTATCAAATGTACTAATGATGCAGCTGGCACACTAGTAGCTATCCCATGGTTGAGTTTAACCTTGAGTGTGAACAGCAAAGTATACATGAGGGAAGCTTGTATTTACACACACAAACATGTCTAATGCTAGTCAGGCAGAATACTGGACGAGGGTGTAATTCCTTTGGTACAATATTTCTTATTCTACATTCCACTACTGCAGCTGGAGCACCTTCACAGTCACTTGCTAAATATTTTCCTTTAATGAGTTTTCTTAGGTGAGAAACATATTCTCTCTATAAAATTTCTTCCCAGAATTCTCTGAAAACAAAATTTACTCTCTCCTATGCTAATACATGGAGAAATATTATTCATTGCATATATCAATTTCTTTGCTTCTGATAAGACAGCTGTCCTGTGCAAATGAAAGATTGATCTGTAGCTTTCCTTGTTTAATTAACACTGGCTGAGCTGTAGCTCTATGAACCATGCTGGGAGCCCCATAACAGGTGAATTCGTCTTTCCTCTTTCTCATACATGCTTCCTTAAGTTGCACTGAGGAAGGCATTTGTGAAAATAAGAAGTGAGCAGACAGACCTCTTGGTTTCATTTTTAATACCAAAGTCTAGTTTACACTGTTGACAGGTGAGGCTAAAGTTTTACCTTTTCACAGCTTGTACAGCTGTGGGTAACTACAAAACAACAGCCCTTAACCTCATCTTACACCACCATTAATAAAATGTCTAGCATATTCTCTCAAGGGAAGAACATTTTAATGGATCCATAACTCTCCCCAGAACTTTAACAGCTATACTGAACCATGTATAAAAATAACTGTGTATCTGATTGTCTTAAATGTTTTAAATAGTATGCCCTCAATAATTGTTTTTATTTCTCTAACAATTTTGAGTTTCTCTGAAAATTTGTAAATTCAGAAGAAGCCAAGGAGCAGGCTGTGAAATAACCAAATATGCTGCTAGCACCACTTATTCTCCCCTAAAAGGGTTAAAAACCAGACAAAACCAATACATAAGCTTCTACAAAAAAGAGCTCTTCTCTTTTCCACTTACTCAGCAGGCAGATGTTTGGTAATGCCATACATTCCTATCTAGCTACTTAAAACATCAGCTCTGCAATGAGAATTATATTGTCTCTTACTAACATGTTATTTCACAGCCCCTGCAAAAGTAAGTTTTAAGGATGTTTGTGAAATGGAATGAAATTCCTTCCTTGACACACATGCTTTTTGGTAAGCAAAATCTATTCCTTTTTTAAAGTTGGATTCCAAATTACATAACATTCCAACCTTGTAATTTGTGAAAGACAGAGTACACGCTACATATTGTCTCCAGCCACATGTACTATAGTTATTGACACTGACCATATCATAGTTGTTTATACTTATCATGGGAAACTTACTGGCTCTCAGTTGGAAGGAAAAGAAATATAATGACAGAGAACAGCACTGTTTTCTCCATCCCCATCCCCATGAAAAAAAAAAAAAGCCAACAACACTGAACTTAAACCTGCCAACTTTTTACAGTTTTCATTGACTATAATGAGTCAGCTGTTTCTGATCCTCAGCTAGCAGTAATGGTGCTTGGGATGAGTGCTGTCTACAAACACAGGCAAGCTTTGCACTGAAGGCTGAGACATTTTCCTGTTTTTCCCAGATGTAGACTGTTTCACGTAAGTTACTGCTCCACTCAGGCTACGGTACTACAGTAACATGAATATTTCTGCCTCTTTCACCATTACAGCACTAATAACAGCTGCCAGTATTGGTCTTGGTTCAATTATTTCTGTCTCCCATTAAAAAAAAATAAATAAATTTCCTTTCTTATCATCACCTTTCTCCCCACCATCCTGCTTCTGCACTGAAACTCTACATAACTAAAAAGCTACCAATTCTGGATCAGGCGTTCAATAAAATATATATTTTCTTCAATAAGTTCACTTATACCGTCAGAAATACATACAGTAAATCATGTTTCTTAGATTCTGTGACTGGATTCACTTCACCTCAGTTTAACATTTAAACCTATACTAGTCACTTCTATAAAGTGATTTATTCTAGCTACTTCAGACACCAATCTCAACTTGAGGCAGTTAAAATAGCTAACTAAACTGACTAGCTTGTACATGAACAGAGCCAAAATGATGTGACAAGTTTGTCACAACAAATAAGAGGGTTTATTGCAGTTGATGTCTAACTATATCAGATTGTCACACAAAAAATGTTAATACCCCAACATTAGCATTTGACAAAAATTATTTCCTCTTCCACACCCCCGGCATTTAATGGTATCAAATTAATTTGATTTTTTTAATGTTCTGATGTGAAAAAAAAAGCAAAACCTTTTATATTAATTTCTTCCACATTTCAGGTAGGTGATAGGAGATATGCACATACTTGTACACTAGAAACTCACAAAGGTCTATGCAAAAATCAGCAAACAACAAGCAGGTTTGCTGCTAGCTCTGTGTGCAGCAGGGTTAGGGGAGCTCACAGAGGGTTTATTTCCATCTGTGTCACAGCACTGTGCAAGGCTAGGGTCAGTGATGAATGCTTTCACTTTCATGAATTAAAAATTATGATCCTGTGGTTCACTCTTAAGACAATAAAAATATCTCAAGTCAAATAATTTCAAATTCTTAAAACAGTGTCTCTTTTCATTTTTTAAATTGTTCGATATTTGGAGGGAGAAGTTAAATCTAGGCCAGAATTTTTAAGTGATATGAATACAATGTGATTTAAACATTTCAGTTACTTAACACACTATTTAGCAGTGAAACTTATCCTAGTTTTTGATGGAATTGTCTTCCTGTTACTTTGCAAAATCCTCTTTGAAAATGGGATTCTCCAGCCCCTATCTCCACAACTCTCCAGCACGGGTCCACATGGCCAAATATTCCATCTTCTTCCTTGCTGAAATCAACTCAAATATCGTACAGGAACAAGGAAGTGAAAGTATTTTCAGATAATGCATATAGTTGTGCATTTATTTATCATGTGGCGTTGCTTGCTTTCTTGGTTATGGTAATAACAAGCCTTTCTCATTTAAATAGCAGAATTAATTATTATAATTTATAGCAACACTTATGCTTCAGTTATCCTGCAAAAAGAAATGCCTTCTTGGTTCATGGAGGTTATGAAAGATAAGGAGACCACAGGAAAAGGACATTAGCATATATTTGGTACTAGCAACACAT
Organism: Loriculus beryllinus; assembly: GCA_039877255.1. NCBI lineage: Eukaryota > Metazoa > Chordata > Aves > Psittaciformes > Psittacidae > Loriculus > Loriculus beryllinus. The sequence goes on from JBCJKH010000663.1 coordinate 13,666, forward strand.
CAGCACACAGTCTGGGAGACAGTGGAAAAGTTAAATGAAACAGCCCACCCCACCTCTTTTAGCATGTTGAAACTGCAGTGGGAACATAAAAAAAGAAATACTATCTGACTACTGAACATATAAGTTATCAAAAGAAATTAGAGACCACTTACAGCAGTGCAGTCTGTCTAATTTTGTGCATATACAATAGACTGTAAAACCAGAAATTAACTTTTCTCATCGAGAATATGGATTCTTCAGAATTTACACACATGCACTTGCAGCTTTTATCAAATAATGTAAGTAGTCCAACTGCTACCATCCAATCATTTGTGCTCAAAACTGTGCAGCATTTATATTGTGCAATCAATCCAAGATGCTTACATATAGATAATTGAATTCAAAATCAGTGACAAAAGGAAGACAAGTTTAGATTAATTCTCACTGGACAAAACCCCAGATATCAGTTATGAATCCACCATTAAAAAAAGGTGTTATAATGTTATGTACATTTGGGGTCCAAAATATTTTACCAGAACAACAGTGCACATCTTCCTGTGCTTGGCAGTAAAACAATTCCATTGACTTAGGCAGAAACAAATTAACTCTGATATTGCAGGTTGCAAAGGCGTACATCCTCCAGGTAGTGGTATTAATCCTTGAAGTTACTGCAGTGAGGAAATTTCGCAGTTAATTCTTCCAGGTTTTCTACAGAACCAAATGCTGAAGAGCGTTTGGGGAGAACAGGATTTCTTGAACCCACAAGTGTTTGTGATTTTGCTTTCTATGTTTAACACAGGTTAAACCAAAACACGCAAAGAGAGGTAAAGAAAAATCCCAGAAGAGCTAAAAACCCATTACAAAATGAACCACAGTGTTTATTATGCAGAAGACTGAGCTTTAATTACCCCTGTCTTCAAGACCGAGACTGGGAGGTTCATTTAAATTCCAGTATCACATAATCTAGATGAGAGAGAGGGAAAAAAACACACAGCAGAAGGTCTGCCTTCTTCCTCCACTCGTTTTTCCATATAATAAAGATAAATTGGATTAAAGGGGACCAAGTCTCTTGACCAATGGTTAGTGGCATCCTCAGGGTGAAAAAAAAGAAGTTTCAAATCCTTGGTCCAATCAGGCAGAAATGACTGCTTAGAAAAATATTTTTTGCGATATCCACTAGACATGTTCATATAGGATCTACTTTATATTTTTCAACTTCATACATTCTCTTCCTTTTGATTATCCAGCCACAGCTCTCCACTGTTGGTGCAACTTCTCTTGTCTTGTTGTTACAAGCAAATTGTCAAAGTAAAAATGCACAGATCAAAAAGCCAAACTCAAGTGATAATTTAGCCTCTTGGGAGGATGCTGAGTAACATTATGTCATGACACAACCTTTGGTAGCACCTTTACCTCAAGCTTCTCTTGAGGATGTTGCCAAATTTTGAATCAGTCTGACTGATGTGAAGAGGTCTCAGAGACCTTTGGTACAGGGAAAAGCAGATGTTGGGTTTCTCAGCTGCAGCTGAAATAGACCCAAATAAAAACTGCTGGTTGGGAAAAAGTGGGCAGGCTGCTACTATGAAGCATGCCATCTATCAGGAGCTAAGCCACACATAAGCACTACGCAGTTAAGCAAATGTCCCTTTGAACTTAACAAGTCTACTGTACACCTCACTAGTACTGTCAATTCAGAAGCTTTCAAAAATTAAAATGGAGACACTGCAAGTCTCCCAGTATTTGCAGCAATCCCACTTGGAAGCAGAAGTCACAGCTGTGGGCTCTAAGACTCATGGTCTCACAATTTTAATTTCACAGTCAGCGCGAGTAGTGTTCCTCTTGTAGATAAGAAAGGGCCAGGTCTTTGCACAGACATAACACACAGACCAAGGTCCAGGCCTGGAGCTCCAGAGAGGCAGAAATGCAGGAATCTTAAATTCTGTTCTGGGGGTTGGGTTTGTTTTGTTCTTGCTTGGTTTGCAGATTATGCAGTGCAGAGTATTTTTTAAAAGCTTGCTGATGTCCACAGCACCCTTTTCAAACCTTTTCAAGGCAGCCACCTGGCTAGAAGTTAGGGGCTGTTGCTTTTCTAGCAGATCTTCAGAAACAGCATGGCAGATCTGAAGATCTATTACACAGACAATATCAGGACATAAGCAAGCTCGTATACTATTCTTAACTGGGAAATATATCTCAAAGTAATGCAGTTGACATTCAAATCACTGAAGAGGGTGCAAGGAGTTAGAATATTCAGGTAAAACCAGTGTAGTCTGTGAAGTGAGAAAATAACACTTAAGATAGAGAAAAAGCAGGAAAACAATTAAGTTCACAGAAAATAGTGATTAATGGCAGAATGTCTTTTCTCCTTAAAGTATAACTCTTCCCTAGACAATAATAGTATGAGATCAGTCTTATCTTGTGTAATTAAAATAGATGAGAGAAAATAACATCAGAAGGCCTAAACTTTGGGGCTCAGCAGCAAAATGCTGTGAAAATGGCTGAGAAACTTCTCATCCAAAATTTCCAGAATTTCTTCTAAAACGTGGGTTTAAAGGTGGGTTAGGGGACAGAAGAAAAATATAAGCAATAAAAATAAGATCATGGCAGCCACGTAACAGTAAAAGCGCCTTCTGTGGTTTCTCATCTCAGTCTGCTCCACAGAAATAGACAAACTGCGTATGTAAAGACCAAAGAGTTTTCTTTGCCAGTACCCTACCACCCATAGATTTGAATTTGTTTGGTAGTTGTTTTTTTTTTTTTCCTTCACATTACCAGTCTTCTAGCCACACATAAAAGAACACAAAAATAGGGTTCTGTATGCAATGCTCTTTTGCCTTGAAAAGCTCTTCCCTATAGCTCTGTCATCTGTCCATATTAGCAGAAGGAAAACATAAAAATCCTTTTGCATTGTTATTAAATCAGCAGATAAACCTGTAGCAAATCTAGACCAGAGTGGCTAAAGAAAAGGGAAGAAACATCTATTCAAGAAATGCAGAAAATATACAATTAAATTTACTAAGAACCCTCTTTTCAGTTCATTAGTAATTTTGGCCTGGTACCAACAGTTCCTGTTTAGTTCAGTACAAACTAAAGAAGAGTAAAAAGTCCTACTATTTAATTCTGCATCTGAATAGTTGTTCTCCTCATCTGACTTGCATCTCTTTCTCTGTGTTTATTTCAGATAACTCAGCTGTGTGCTTTGGTGGTCATTTTTATCAGCAGCACTAGTTTACTGTACCCACTTCAGGTAGCTTTTGTAATTTATGTTTTTAATTTTTCTGCAAAGCACCTGGCACAATGGTGAGAGGCTACATTTAAAATTACCTCCATAAATAAACAAATATAACACTATTAGCATATAACAGATTGTGCTTATCGAACTATAAACATTGTAGGTTAAGAAAGTTCAGTGGAAGTGTGACTACCAATGCACCAGAGAAACATGTATTCATTTTCTAATAGGTCTAACAGACCCTAAAATGTTGCATAACACAGTAATAATCTCACAAGTTTCTAGGAAGAATTTAAGATTCTCATTTTCTTCTTTACCTTGTATCAGTAGCTTTGCCTTGGCAGCATGCTTGCGCTAGACCCCAAAGCGTAGAAGTTACATACAGCTAAAAGCCGCCTACCACAACTCCCCCCGACACCATTAACAGTAGCAATAAAGTACAAGACAGGTTGAGAAATATGTGCCCAGATATAGAACCTTCTGAAAGCTGTTCTCTGCCAAATGACACTTCTCAGCCCAGATCCACTAGTCAGTGCAAGTCTCAAACAATTTGAGCATCCACTCAGAGCACTGAGAGAAGGGCATGTTCCAGGGTAGTACTTGCCATTATACATACTCACTTTCAGAGAGAGGGCACCAGGCTAGCAGGGACCTTAGGCATGCCACATGCTGCAGCCATTATTATGAGCTGCTAAGAGTCTGACAGCAGTAGTTTTGAACACCTCATTTGCCTGCCCTGATGCCTGCCAAAAACTACCCATCTTTGTCACAGCTGACACCAACTGCTTGTGGGTGTCTCCTGTACTTCAGCTCCCCATTCAATATCTGGACTTAAAAGGACTGTCAGCAGCCCAAGTCTGCTGGCTCCAGTACAGACAAGGCATGGAAGGACGCTATCAGAGAGTAGCACTCAACCAAAGCTGCTAGAGCATGATCTGTGGCTCGACTCATCTTGGGGCTCACTTAAAAGCTGTCTTTAAAGCTTTGCCATATAAGAATGAATGAAAAATACATCTTCTGGCCTCTGTGCAGATTTTTCTGGCTTTTCTTTTCCTTATAGAAAGTGGTACTAATCTGTATGCTACACAGAACAAATCACCAGGGTGATTTCTTTCACTGTGGTTGTAAAGATGAGTTTAGCAACATTTATATTTTGCTGTGATTGGACCTTCCCACAGAGCTGCCATTCACAAATTTGAAATGACTCACAATGTTTTGCAGCTCAGTAATTATATTCGAAGTTACCAAGTTCATACACGCTCTTTTTCTAGCAACCCACGTGTGCTTGAGAGAAATTACTTCTAACATGCTTAATTTTAAAGTCTTCATTTTACACACTCTATGTAATCAAACTTTTTATTAAACACTGCCAAGCAATCTGTCTCATTTAAAATGAGCTGCTAGAGGAGGTAAAGGTCCATTAAGCTGTTAATTGCACACTATAACTCTGATTTCTTGAAAAGTTATGTTGAATATAGTTTCCCAAATGCTTAATTCCACATTTACCTAATTCTACTGCTATAGCTACTACACTGGTCAGGTATATGATAACAAATTAATACAGCCATTTCAGCAAAATTCTCTCACGTAAAAAGAGGATTTAATCTCTATTTCTTTTGTTTGAGTTTGATATGGGGAATTTCACTGTACAGGTACAAAACACGATTTTGCTAACACAGAAATACAAGTACACCCTAAAGGCAAAGTGCTTCTGCTACAGTAATGGCTTAAGTGATTTGAGAGCTCAAATTCATTGCAAGTAAACCTCAATTAGATTTGAAAATGAAAGTCAAGGAAGTGACATAGAAAATGTGATATGCCACTGTTTTTAAATTACTTATAATGGAGGTCAAAAAATACCTGAGGCTGTGAAAATAAAACTGAGATGACTCCAGAGCATTTAAACTACATACAAACATTTTCAAAAGATTGCTACCTCCTATATATAGTTCTGAAATGGGTTGAATGTGGTCATTTTATGAGAAGCTCACTATCAAAACATTTAGATTTGACTACACTGAACTCAAGAAACATCAACACTTTTTACATATTAGCTAATTACCTTCCTGCAAACCATGCATCCTTGCAATTGTACTTTCATTCTTAAATGACCTTATATTCATCTTTGGTTTAGTTTGTAGTTACTTGAATGATATGATAATGTAATTAGGAAGAGTAGAAAAAGATGAAGCATATATTAATTTCTCTCAAAAAGCACATAACTCAAAGCATAGTATAACATGAACATTAAAAGTTGTCTTTTCCTTTTTCTCCTCTACGCAATAAGCTCTGCAGATCTCTTTGAAACACTAAGAATGAAATAGTTATCACTGGTATGTGTAAATTTATTAGAATCATCCCTGGCATCTCTGTTGGGGGAATATCTTCCCTCTAAGCTTCATGACCTGTCCACAAGAGCATCTTCAGCTACCTTGTCTTTCCAGGGTTTTGTCAAACCCATGCAGTTTTAAAATGGCAGGTACCCTTCCCAGCAAGAATTTATGGTCAATCCCTCCACTTTGGAAGGCCTCCAATGGCTCTGAGTTGCCAAGAGTGCCTTCCTGGTGTACACAGAAATCATGGAATGCTTTGGGTTGGAAAGGACCTTAAGACCATCTAGTTCCAACTTCCCTGCCATGGGCAGGGAGACCTTCCACAAGGTCAGACATATTCACCATATTGTCCACAGGTAATAACTACAACCAACAACCCCTCAGCAGAAGCACCAGAATCCAGAAGATTTAGTCCTTTCATTGATACTCGTGATTGACTGCATCTTCATTAATACATAGCTTCCAGCTCTGACTTTCATGGGTCACAACCAGGAAAAATGCTATCTTCACTCCTTTTCACACAATAGAAAAACACCTGAAGAAATCAAAAGGACCCCAAATTTACAAAAGAAAACACTATGAATATTATGTTAAGTACAAACAGCTTTGAAACATATCAGCACTATCTTTCAAATTACATTAGCTGTTCAGGGCCTGAGACCTCAGATTAAGAGAATTAAATTTCCAAAACTCAGTGAAGTGTGTGGTTATTTAATTAAAAACAGTCAGAATTTCATTTGCTCTTCATTGTTAAGAATACCACCTATAATATCACATTTTGGCAGTATAGCTTAACTCTAATTTATACTAAAAGCATACTTCATCAAACTCATTCTGAAGTTCATTACAAACGCTAAATACCAGTACTATTTGTTATAACAATCTCATCCCATTTGGATGTTTAAATAGGCAAACATGGTCAGATAAACTTGGAGCAGCTTGTTAATACTTTACACTTTTACAGATGAAGTCTTTTGTATTTGACTTGCTACTGTGAGCTATATTATGTATCCTTCATTTTAAATTTTCACAGGTATAGTTCAAAGTGCTGAAAAAGTACAGAATTTTGTTGCTTGTACCTGTGCCTACAAAGTATATTACACTACTTTATTTTCCTTACAAATGAAGCAGCATATTATACTCATTAGTGAACCATATCCCACACATCAAGGACTTCTCACTGCCTGACAGAAATTCACCCTTGTGCACTGTCTTCAGATGATGCATATGGTTCAGACAGTATCCTGTAAGGCTGACACATGGTAAAACTTTCTCACACCTGCAGAAGAAAGTGGGAGACTTGAAGAGAAGCAACAGCATCCCGTTTACTGAGATAACTATCAAGACAGCTGGAAAGAGCTACTGGAAAGCTGTGGGGGAGGCCTCCCTCTTTCTTCTGAACTATCTGCCAAGTAGGAGGGAAGAGAGGCACTGCTCCTATCTGTTTTGGCTCAGGCAAGTTTGGTTACCTGACATATGTCATGGTTGTTCAGGCTTCCTCCTTAGATAAGGTAGCTTGTTGCTGACAAATTTACAACGACCTTTCAATCTACAATGGCAATACGTTTAACTCATCACAAATAAACACAGGCAAAGTTTATGCTACAGTCATGGACAATCGTGCAGAAATTATCTACTCGTGCCACACAATTCACATAGGAGGAACATGACTAAGAAGAGTTAGGAGGTCTGTTTTGATCCAGGATCAGTCACTGCCTTCACACACTGTCTCAGTCACACTTCAGAGATCCATAGTTTCTCACTCAAGTTTGAAAGTATGGCAATACCTGAAGAGCTAAAAAGGCAGACTGTAATATAGTTACTGGAAATGTGTTGTTACATGATTTCAGATAAAAATAAAGTGATCAGAATAATTCCTAAATACCTTTTGCAGGGGAGGAAACATTTCCCAAGTATGCTACTGAGAAAATCACATTATACTGTGTGTATGATATTAACAGACTTCACATTCAGCATTTTTGCATAATTAAAGTTAAATATATAGGGCCCACTGTTTTGTCCCTGGAAGAGCACATAAGTACTTTCCAATAAGCTTGTACAAGGGGACTACAGGATTTGCGGTGTATCAGTGCGGGACTAAAGACTTTCCAGTCCTGAAAGGCTAGCAGAGCAGCTGTTATCTAACAGAACATTTTGGATTCTAGTTTTCACTTCCCACAAGAAGACAAATCTGTGTGAAATAAAAAAACCCTTCAGCTTTTATGGATTTACAGCAAGATTGTAAGTGTCTTCAAACAAGCTCTTATTGTCAGGCAGATCTCATTCTCCTGTAGCAAGGAACTTGAATGGACAGCAAGTGAACTAGAGGTTTCACAGAAGGCTCAACAGGGAGCCAGCCTCCTAGAGATAGCTGAGTAGACACCACACAGGATTTTCCAGCTGGATTTTGAAAACAACATGTCAGTGAAATTTTTCTTAGCAGGGCAAAATTAACTAGGATTATGCCTTGCACCAATAAAGCACAGTGTTTCCCTTATTAGCACAAAAGCCTCAGCACTATATTCCAGAGGTCAGTTTTAGTATTGTTCATCATCTTTCATCTTTTGGTGGTTTGGTTTCTTTCGCTTCCTCTAAGACAACACTGTTTTCATACATAGTCTGCTCACAAGTCAGAAAAATCTGGTCTGTGAACAGAGACAGATTTTCCAAGAAATAATTCCTATCTCTAGAAACTCCTTACTGTGTAACCAATATTGTGAAAAAAAAAAAAACCCAAAACCCACCAAAAAACCAACCAAAAAAAAAAAAAAAACCCAAACAAACAAAAACAAACAAACAAACAAAAGACCAACAACACACACACACACAAAAAACCCCTAGTGAAATACTAAAAAGCTTTAAAAAAATTAAAGAAAGACAAACTAAAATAAGTGCTAAGAGTGCAGCTGAGAAAAGCCTGCATGTTGAAAAGCTATTCTGAACACTATTGACTGTGAACACTGGATTCAGTACAAGCCTAGGGAGTCTTCATATACACATCTTACTCCTCTAAACAGCCTCACCATCCAAAAGACTGCAATAAATTTTAAAGTATTAGCAACATGTTATTGAACTGGCACTCGATAATACGAATGATGCAATTTTCTTCTTCCTTGACACATAGCAAATATACTAATAAAATGCAGCGAATTAAACCTGGATTCACTAGATTTTTTAACCTTAATATGAAGGAGATAGTTCTGTTCAAAGTGTTGCTTCATTTATCTTTCATATTCCTGTATATTACCATGACTTATGCTGCTTCTTAGGCACCCTTTAACTTCAAGGACATCTTTGCCTACAACTTTCTTGTTAGAAATAAAGTTTAAAACAGATGAGAAACTTGGATGAAATAAGCAGAGAAACAAAAGAAAGAATAAATAAACTTAGAAGGAATGCATTAATATTGCCAACATATACTACAAATGTCTTCCTGAGTTTTAGGCACTTATTTGTTGCATATTTTTAAACTACCAAACTAGTGCATTTAGCTTCAAAGAACTAGATGCTCAAAGTGATCAAGATAATTAAATAATTTGCTCTCCTTCAAGTCAATATAGTTTCCTACATAACACTTCCCTGTACAAAATCTCACAGTCTTTCATTTTTGCTCCATTCATATCAGTATCAACCAGTTTATGGACCACATTATCACTCTCAGCCTAGCATAAAAATTCAGAACAAAACCAAACATGACAAACCATCTTCCAACAAATTTTTCACATTTTAGAAGAATCGCCACAAAGAGGTAGTTTCTTTCAACCTGGAAATTCATTGTGCCTGTAAGTTTCCTCTATTTATTTGAAATGCCACTGCCATTTACTTATCTTTACAATACTTTTTTGTCTTCTCCTAGAACCCAAAATAGTTGATGAGGCCACACCTACATTTAACAAATCTTTTATTCTGTTTTAATTATCATAGTCTTGACTGCCATGCCAAGTAGGACTTACTTCAACAACCCCATTCTATTTTGGCTACACATTTTTGAAAGATGAAGGCAATCCAGAACAAGCCCAGAGACAAGGTCAATGAGATTGGGGTGGTGGATGAGAGTACACCTTGGAACTAGAAGCTAGAGGAGCTTATCTTGTTCAACCTAAAAAACAGGTGAACGGGACAGGTCTCCTCTACATAAATGCATCAGAAGGTGATAAAGGTAGAAAAGACCACAAAAGCTTATAGACAACAAAAATTTCTGGTGCAGAAACTAAAAAACACTGACTTTGCAGGATCCAGTGGAAGAGTTTTGTAGCCCTCTCGGTGGGAAAAGATCACTAATAGTAGATGAAAAGTACCCTGTAATAGTAGGAAATGAGACTCAACTTCAGTGCATTCCCATACTCTCGAAGCATACTAGCCCAGATATGTTTATGACCAGGCTGTCCTGAAACCTCCTAAAGTCCTTACTGGGACTTTACACTCTCATTTCATTCCTGCTCGGGCTAAGCTGGCTGGTTTGTACCACATCATTGCCCTTTGCCAGTCACCACCGCCCATCGTTCTTCACTCCCTGTTGTCAGTTTGTTCTGCTCAGCACTGCTGGTGCAGTACTCCCCCTGGCTCCAGTCCCTTTGGTTAACATATAACCTGGGCAGCTGCCTTGCTGTTTGCCACAGAAAGGTTCAAATTTTCAGCAGTGCAGCAATGACCTAGGTTACAAGCCATTATATATTTAATGAACATGGCTAGCTGGTATCTGCCTGTGGCCAAGTGGATTCTCAGTGCCGAGGGGAGACAAAAAGGTAACCACTAATAGATGTGGGATATTAACTGAGACTTGCAGCAAGACAAAAGGTTGCAGAGGGCAACAAAACAGAAAAAAATCCATCAGCATTAGGACTACAGCATCTAGCATGGATACCATAAATAGCCATAATTAGAGAAAGAGAGACCTGAAGGGGTGTGCCATTGTTTGGAAAAGTAAATGTGTTTTCTCTGTCTGCAAGAAGACTGGATGAGCTACACAGAGTCTACAACAGCACATAAAAACCAATGGCATTATCAGAGTGAGAAGGCAGCCACAGCTACACTTGATATAATAGGGACAGAGATAATTCTCAGGCAACATCACAACTAAAAGGAAAAAAAAAAAAAGTAATGAAATCACTCAAACACTGCAGAGTCATCTTCCCCCAAGGTTACTACTATCTGCAGATCTTATCTGCTTCTGGAGAAATAATTGAAGTTTCTGAACACATCACTAAATTCAGGGGGCTAGAAGTTAACCAGTAATCTAGAAATATGTATTTATATATTTTTTTTCAAAATCTAAATAGTATGCTATGAACTAGCTAGCCCTGTTCATAATGATAAAAAATACAATCAACACTAATAGCTATTCACTTAGGTAGATGTTAGACTAAAACCATTTCAGTTGATACCACTGTTTAAATTGCTAAAAATCAAGGCAGAATCATGAAGTGTAACAAAAACAGTACCAAAGAGCTGAGGAAACAGAACAGTAAGTAGTCAGAATTTACATGCTTTTGGATGGGGAAAAGACTCATAATGCAAATGATGACCCCTTAAGGACTCAAGTTTGATGGTTAAAACTGCAGCAAGGTGGAGTGCAGGTAGCAAGTATAAGGGTTTGTGCAAAAAGATCTGCCTTTTAACAGAAGTGACACCAGAAATTTCAGATTCATTGAGACACACATGCCACCCTTTGAAATGCTGTAATGTCTCTTCAACAGTTAAATTATAACAACAGATATTCAGACTGCTTTATAAGTGAAATGAGTAAGATTCAAAATAAAGCTCAATACTGGATTTGCTAACTTCACAGAAAGATCTTAGAGACTTCTTTAAAAGGTGCAGTAATAAATTATCTCTGTGCTTCTAAAAACATGGATGAATTAGTCTTTCCCAGGGTTATGATGGTAAATATAAAACGTAATAGTCTTAGGTTAAACTTTTATCTGTCATGCAAATCTCGGTGTAAGGTTATTGAATAAGTTTCAGATGGTGGAGCAAAACAAAAGGTGTCTGAAGTCTTCAAAAAAAAAATAGACAAGAGAAAAAAGTCAACTGAATTTTGTACAACATGCATAACTCAAGATGGGATTCAAAATTTCTTGACTTGAACAAATGAAGCCCCTCTTCAACACTGTATAACTATGCTGAGAAACAGAAGCGCACTGTAGTCAAAACAAAGTTGTCAAGCACAAACAGGTGCACACACGGGATGGCAGAAATTATTTTTGTGCTAAATATTCCATCTTATTTAGAATGTAAATAATCATCTAGGCCAGTAATGAAGTTGTCAGATTCCCCTGGAGTTGGCTAGCATCCCAAACAGCTACACAGGACTATGTGTCTACTCATTAAACAGCTCGGGCAACAAGTGCTCCCAGAAAAGTCACAGACCAGTGTCTCACTGTACTGTTTCTTTGGAAGAAACTGCAAACCCAGAAAAGGGAGAAACACTGCATTCCTTCTACAAGTATTATACAGCCTTGTGAGGCAAAAAAACCTCCATATAAATCCTGAAAGAGACAAAATACGTAGAAAAGGGAAAAGCAGAATTTGCATTGGGGAAATGTCACTACTTTTATCAATGCATTTTGCTGCAACTGGAATAGCTCATTCATCACCTTAGGTGCCCTCTCCCAGCCTTCTCCACAGACATAGAGGGCACCAGGTCCTTGCCAAAAGAGCAGCTGAGGAGGCAGCAACACTATGTGCACTTAAAAAATATGAGCTAAGATGGTGGCCTAAATCCAAGTAAGCCTGCACCGCTCTCCCTACTCTGAATGCTACTTAGAGAGCAACGGCACAGCAAGATTGCTTTTAAACTTATTCTCCATTGCTTCTTTGTCACAGCCACATTATAAAAGCAGATTCCTGAGTTTTTTTCATGAGTTGGGGAGGAAAATAATTAAAGGTCGTTTTCACTGTTTTTCAGAACTCTTTGCAAAACACCCTCTAACCATCCATACAAATTAAACTCAGAATTTCCCAGAAACATTTCATCCTTTGTGATTATAAAGCAGCAATCCTGACCTCCAGATTTTAATTTATTTTACTGAAATATTTATTTCTTTCATTAAATGGAGCATTCCAGATTTGGCTTTCTTTGCAACAGAGATTACTCAAAGAGCATGACCATGATACACAACTTTTATTTACTGCAGGCTCTTCATACAAACTGTGAAGGTATAAAGCTGACTACAGGAAGAGTAACAGTATTAACAAATTCCTTTCTAAAGCTTTAGTTTATCATGTTAATGAGTTTAGTAAAACAGAGACAAAAGTCCACGAGTAAAGTTCCAAAATAAAACAGACTGATTTCATTGGTCCTTAAAACAGTCTCCTAAGTAATTAAAAAATAACAGTACCTGTTACCCTGTCCAGAAGCTTTTTACTACCTTGCATAGGATTGCAAAGAATAAACCCACCTAAATGAATGGATTTACCCCTTGAAACAACTGTCTATAAAATGGAGACATTTGTCTTCATTTTAAGTTTACTATTCACTTGACTAGCTTTTTTTCTTTTAGTGCTAAGAAAGAGACAAAAAAAAAAGGTTCCTACAGTTGCAGAACAGGATAGGTGTGGCCAAGGAGAAAACAATAAGCACCTGCACCAAAGCCATTGCTCTGTTGCTGTGCAGTGCATAACAGAGCATGGAGTTGGAATACCAGCCAACTCACTGTGGGCACACTGGGATTGTTTCATTGCACAACTACATAAAATCATTTCATGAACCATGAGGAAAAAGATTATCCCTCTTGCCTACCATCAAGCTCTTCCAAAAAACTTATCCCTTATTCATAATTATCCTCTAATGATACTTCCATGTGCCATGAACGGAATAAGCCACCACCCTCGTGAACACTGACTCCTTTTGCTAGACTTCATTGACTGTGGTATTTCAAACTTGCCCTGCTGAGCAGTAGGATGACAAAAAGCATCATTTCTAAATGGTGCTGTAAAACAAGAATGCAAAAGGACGGAACCAGCTCAGTTTTGAAATGAGGTTTTCGGGTTGATAGGTACCATTAAGGAGGACAGGATGCAGCACTCAGATGTCACTCATCTCTATGGTCTCCCGTTGATGACCTTTGCAAAGGACAAATCAATACTAAGCAGATACTGAATCTACTATTTCTTCCTGTGTAGGAAAGGTCAACCAATTTTCATGTATGTACCAGTTCTAACATTACTATTTTCAGACACAGAACTTCTTAAACCGAGGAATAAAAGAAAATAAAATCTTACCTTGTACATAGCATCATTTCAGAACATATTATAATAAAAAAAAATAAATTAGACTTGGAATGGAAACTTATTTTATAAGCAATGTAGAATGCTTACAGAGGAAATGTAAAGCTTTACCCTACCATCATGAAATGATCCCTACAAATACAAAGTAAATGAAATTGCAAACAGCATTTATAAGACTGCTTCCTTAGCAAAATCCAGTATCACTTATGTGTTTTACCACAGAAGCAAATACTTTTAAAAATACTAAACCATTTACATTCATTTTGTATATGCCCACTGCTCACCTTTTTTCATTTATATGCACAGGCTACAGAGATTATTCTCCTCTTACAGTTCACTTAGATGGCATATTTTGAGAGAAGCTTTTATAGAAATATATGTTTTGGTTCCATATTTAAACTTGATCCCACTTAGGTCAATGCCAAATCCTTTTAGCTTCAGTGAGAAAATTCCATAATATTCTATGATACATATCGCCACAGGCTAGATGACTGGCCATAAAATCTCAGCTGAAATTTTGTGGGTTCTTTTTTAATGTATGTTTGAATTCCCAAAGTATGCGTAAGTTTAGCATATCACAGTACCTAAAAGTTCGAAAATGGACAATAAAACTCTATTAAATTCAACAAAACTGTGTTTAAATAAAAAATGCCCTCTCGTATATTTTAAACACAACGCAAACATAAAACAACACTAAAACTTCAGTCTGGCTCTGGTTAGAAGACACTGCTACACAATTTGGTATTGTAAAATCTACAAGGACAAAGTTTTAAAATATTCAGAAAACTAGTATTTTAAAATGCTTCCATATGGAAAAAGGGTTATTTAATAAGTGTAAAGAATTCTTGAGCTGCATTATGTGCAGCATCATATGGAGATACTGCAGTTATGTTCTTTAGCTCTATGGAAGTGGAGCAATGGCATTTCCATACATCTGTAAGCAAAGTCATAAAAACGATCTGTAAACTTTTGGTGCATACATTTAACACTTTTTTAGTAAGGTTTACTATAGTTCTTGCTTCCTCTTCTCAGAATCACTAATGTTTAAGCAGAGATACACACTATGTTAAAAATGTTTCTGCAGTTCATTTCAAGTAAAGAGAAGCAATGTTTTTATGAGTAAAATATTTTACTCTTATTGTACTTCAGCTGATCAAGAGGTAAGATGCTTTGATTATTGTAATTTCTTAAGTGATAGAAAACATCCATGGACTCAAACATTTAATTATTTATGTTATTTTCTTGCAAATCCATGTTCTAAGAGTCAATTCTGTCTTCCAAGCAAATATTAAGGCAAAATGAAATCATACAGCTTTGTACTGTGGAACAGTGTAAACTGGCAGACTTGAAAGTCTATTCTGATACTGTTATCACCAATATTGACTAATATAAATCAGAAATGAAGCTTTGTGTTTGTTTTTAATTAGTTGCTTGTGTCATCTCATCAGAAAATCAAATTAATTTTTATTTTACAAAAAAAACATATTATGTTGGAATCAAACACTGGAAAAAGCCATATTTCTGGCCGCAGCCATGTGCCAGAAGCAGATTCTTATGCAAGCTATTTGTTTTAAGATTTCTGAAACTAGCCACTAAATTATTCTTTCACTAAGGAAATCCAGTCTATGCACTGTGATGCAGGACAGATATGTCTCCCTCCCTCTCTTGCCATATTGCTTATTTTGATCAACAGCATGGAAATATAGATTTTTAATATACTTTCATTGCCTTTTAGGTAGATGACTTACTGACTAGTTTTGGAGCATTTTCTTCCTGAATTTTTATGACTATGTCTTTTTGATGACTATGCTTTTAAAATTTTTATTGAGGAATAATGACTGAATTTCTATAGAGATAGATGACAAATTCTTTTATGTGCAACACTAAAGGTGTTCATTTGGATGCAGGGGGCTTTTCTCCCTAAAAACAAACAAAAAAAACCACCCACCCAACCAAAAAAAAAAAAAAAAAAACAAAAACCAACCCTCTGGTTTGAATCTTATAATCTTACATCCTTCTGTTATAGAAGTTTTAATCTTTTCTAGAGCAGGATCCAAAATGAAACAAGCTGAAGATGTCAACCTTTTTAGAGTAATCTGTTACATGGTGAAAGTCTATTTCCTTACTCCCTAAAAATGAAGAACACAGAGTATAACAGTAGTTATTCTAGAAACAGCTACCCTTTCTACTGTGCCTTCTACTGTGCTTTTGGAAACAGCTATTCCTTATAGATAGTCTCATTTCATTTGGCCCTATATTAATAGGTTGTCAGCCTGCAAAGTATATTGAGATGGTTGCAGAAAAAGCAAAAATAAACAGTTGTCTAGAAAACTGGAGGGGGGTGGGTGTGGGAAGATGAAAACAGGTTATAGCCAGCAGCACCCTCCAGCTAGAAATCTTGGGTTTTTTTCACACCTAATAAAAATGTAATCAGATAAAAAGCAGCAGAAAGGTGTACAACAGATTTTCTTCATTACAATGATGAACATTACAATGCTATATTTCCATCACTACTGATCTGAATTCTGTAATGTGTTTTGGGTTAGGGTTAGGGTTTTTGCTTTTAAGAAAGATAACAAAACAAAGAGGAATACACGACACTTCTTTTCTTGCACAAAGAGTGACATTAAAAGCAGGCAAACAAACTAAAATCATACATGTCCTTCAATAAAGACATATTTTATAAAATAGCAAGTTAGTTAAAACAACCCCCTAAAACCAATAACAAAGTACCTAAGTTGTATATTTCTTCATGGTGTCTCATGGCAAGAAGGTGTACTTTCAGCATACTCTATCCCAAACTTTCAGGGGAATATCTTACTTAGAGATTCAGTTCTCCCACTTGCCGAACACAGAAGCCAAGGCACTCAATTTTACCTTTTCTTTTTCTTTTTTCTCCTAAAAATCACACTAAATTACATTAACAGGTATTTTATTACTCCAACAGAAGTACCTGCTGTTAAACAATGTACACATTCCCATATGCTTTTTATAAATTCTCACAAGCCATTATAACCTATTTAATTTCATCTGAATTTTAACTATGCCCTTGTATTTCGTTCCACCTTACTATCTTACCATACCATCTTACTAATAATCACTTTTGAGATTGCAACTTCTATATCTTAATTAAAACTGTAGACTTATATTACAGCACTAATTTAACTCCACAACTTTGAGAACTGGGGCATCTGTGAGAAAAAGAACTGACTGTCCAACACTTGATTGTACAAGTACCTTGTGCTTAATAAGTGAGGTGTTTTCTTTAGATGTGATAGACGACCCTCAGAAAATGACATCTCATTAAAGTCATCAAAACAGCACAGGCTAATCAAAAAGAAAACTATGAAGTACATTGTGCAACATCTGAAAGAAAGATTAGTCTACCTGTATCGAACATGCTCGATTGTGTCATACGTCAGCTTGCTGCTGATATTCTGACTATGAGGGTTGCCTAGGAGACAACAGAGATATAGAAGTTAATCATTAATCACATTTTTGCTATTAATTTTTTCTTTTATGAAAGTATTACACCAAGCCAGCCTGAAAAGATGACAAAGAAAGATTTAACATATACTTCACAGCAATGCCCTGAAGCTGCTTTGAGTGGTTAGTCAAGAGAAGGGACATATAACAGAAGAAATCAATTGTGACAGACCTTGAAACTTCAGCTACTTGATAGTTCCCTTAAAAACAAAACAAAACAAAACAAAACAAAAAAACACAACTGCATATGCACAAACA
>JBCJKH010000667.1:0-37212 GCA_039877255.1 Loriculus beryllinus
TGGTGCTGCAGCCCGGCCCGGCCTGGCCCGGCCGGCGGGGAGCGCTCCCGCCCAGTCGCCCGCAGCAGCCATTTGCCGGCGGCAGCGCCTCCGCTTTGCGGAACGGGGGTAAGGCGGGGAGTCACCCCCGGGGCCCAGTGCACAGAGCTGCTCCGGAGAGAGCGGAGGGCGGCGGCCCCGGCCGCTGCCAGGGGTGAGACGGGTGCGGGAAAGCCGGGGTTCACGAGATGGTATGTGTGGAGAACAGCTCTTGCACACGGTTCCGCCGCTGCCGGCCTGATGAGCCCGCCTGTGATAGAGGAAACCGGCTCGAAGCGTCGAGAGGGAGCAGACGAGTCTACGGGGAAACAGCAGCTCTGCAGAAAAAGTTTAATTTTCAAGCTGCAGCAGTAGCCGAAGCAGAAGACACATACACAAGACACGGGCCTTCCTGAGCTCCACGAGCACTGGAAACAGATGGTGCTAAGTGAACACTAGCCCCAGGACATTGATGTGTTCAAGAACCATTTCAAAACCTACACCACAGCTATGCAAATCATGCTGCCATTTTAAAACTAAGTAAACTCAGGCCGGATCGATACAATGAGTCTTTCTGACCTCGGAATGTCACCCTCTACCTTTCTTTCTATTTTAAGCGGTGGTGCACAGACCCATCTTTCCATTAACTACAACACATATGGTTTGGCTTTACACGTCTTTAGACATCTTGTATCCGAGGCCTAGCCAGCCTCAGACTTCCTCTTCGCCAGGCCATTAATACCACTTTAGTTTGTCATGCTTCCCATTCTCTGGTTGTATTCTACTCAGAACACTCATACATGATGAAATAACTGCTGTGTGTATATGAGTGCTTATTTTCTTATTCCTTGTACTTACTTCTTATTTCACTGCAAGAGGGGAGTGCTTTGGTTTGTATTTTAAAAGTCCCAGGTATGTGTGCATTGCTCTAAGGCCAGCTTATAAAAGACCACATGGAAATGCATGTTGCTGTTAGGAAGGCAGGAACAAATATTTGTGGCTATCCTTAGTTCTAAGTGGAGATGGATCCAGAGAGATTTATGTTATGTTCTAGGGGATCGAAGTTTTGTCTTTATCACAGATCTTTAGTTCACCCCTTGTCCACCTTCCACACTTGGAATTTAACCTACTGGAAACCAGTGGGAGTATCAGGAATGGGTTACATATGCTCCTGTGAGCAGGTCAACAGTAGACTGCAACCAGCAACAGACATTAGTGATTGACAAGTCAGAGTATGGTAGCTGTGAAGACTGCACCATACCGAGGAATCCTGACCTAGGATTGCTACTGTCCAACACCCTGTGGCAGGCTGCCTCAGTGGTAGGAGCAATATGAAAAGAGCTATGTGTCTTTTGATTGTTGCTGTCATCTGACCAGTCACTATAGCTGTGGCATGTAGATGTTGAAAGTCAGTTCCTTCACCTCTCCCAGGCAGATACATTATCTGGCTGGGCGGATCCTTCAGCAAGAATTCTACCATGCATGGATCCAACTTTCTTTCTCATGTAACTTTTTGCTTCTTTTATCTCGTACAGAAGTTCCTTAAAATACTTATTTTTCCTCCTCCAAATTCTTATATTAAGTGCCTCCCTGTTTACAAAATCCTTGTCAGTAATTAAATAACTTATATGTCACAATCTCTGCTTGGTATAATTACCCTACTATTAGTTCTCCCTGTTGACTGTGTTTATCTTCATCTACTACCATCAGCTCTGATAAAATTTGGAGTGTATGAAGTACCTTGTACAGTGAAGAACCAGAATTATGAAGGACCTGCAGGTGCTACCACAAGGTAAATAGCTAAGATCATTATTATGTATTTCTCAGGTTTTCTAATATATTCAGCAAAGTTTATTACTCCTTTCTCAATACCTCTAAGCAATCACTGACATACTAGAGAACTACGTGTAAGATTCTACAGACAAAATCCTTGAGGCCATCCTTCCTATGGCTCAGGGGCCGGAAGGAGGGAATCTCTAGTTCTGCTTCTGAGATAAAACTGAGCTATTCTGGCACTTAGACACCATCAGTACTTAAAAAATGGCTTTGCTCAGTCACCATCTGTTATGGTCTAGCCCTGACATGGGTTCCAGGTGTGGTCTGGCAAAAGGCACACAGTCATCACCACTTTTTTTCCATTAGTCAAGTGCTCCTTTTATCTGCAGAGTTATAGTATAAAATAGAATAAGAATAATTATACAGCTGTAACTTTAGCTTGATTATTTTTAGTTGGTTGATTTAACAATTTAAAATACTCTATTATAAATGTTCTAATATACCTGTCAGGTGGTATCATTATCATTAAAATATTTGTTTAATTAAAATGTATCAGCACATTCCCATAGAAACCTTATTTAATGCAACCTAAAGGAAGTTTGTTTTGTGTGAAAAATTATGAATGACCATAGTTATTGCCTGTAATAAGTTTATAATGTTTTCCTGCTCTCAGGATACCCAGGAGAGGAAATCAGGATACCACATATTGGCAGATGAGAGCATAATTCTGGCTAGGAAGAGAACACAAGTGAGAAGCATGTTGAGTCAGTCTCCTCCAAAGATGATCCTTGAAAACCCAAAGGTATGAAGTAGAGTTGTTCCCACTCAGTAGAAAAACACCTCGTAAAATAGAGCAGCAGTAACTGCACTCACAGGGTTGTGCCTCCCAGGGGCACTGACAATCAGGCAGATAAGTTGTAATTTTACACCTCTTTGCACCAGCTGCTCTTAACCAGTCTGATTTTTACCTGCCACTAAAAGCACCACAGAGAATTAATATGAAAGAACTATTAAAAGCTTGATGTATTTTTCATATGTAGGTTGTCTGCATTTCTAATGCTTATTTTGAAGCTTTGCATGAACCAAAAAGTGGAGGTTATAATTCATTAACATGCAAAATCTGAAAGTACAATATTATGGGAAAAAAGGGGTTTTTTGGAGTTGGAGAACTTTATGCACAAGGTAAGTATGTCAGTGAGAAAGGTCTTTGAAGAATGGTGAAAACAATCCAAAAACTATAATACAGATTTCCACAATAATGACAAAAAATGGCTTTCAAAAAACACCCTTTTACAGAGCTTTAATAGGCCATCACCTTTAAGATGATTCTTCACCTTTTCCCTTCCCCTGTGCATTTTTTTAAAATTTAAAGCTGCTTATATTTCAATTTAATTTCTCCAAATCCTTGTGTCAATTAATCTGCAATAGGAGAAAGGTGGAAAAACATCTTATGGACATCCAATGAGAATTTTAGTCAGAGAGGACTAGGGGTATTTTTGACCAAGTTTGTTCTCTCTAGAAAATTAATGATATGAAGGTTGCTGTAAGCAAATTGTCAGGTACTGTGCTATACAGGGAAATTTTAAATTAAGAATGTATGTGACTGTAGGAGATTAAGTAAAACCTTAACCATATGACTGGGAGATAACTGTGAAATACATATTCTTTTTGTCCCTTTGCCTCAGGGACATTGTGGAGCTTTGCAGCAGTGTAGACAAAACAGGATGTTATCGCCCGCAGATGAAGGATCTTTGAGTGGCAGTGTTCAATTTCTGCAGACAGTAAAGAGTGAGTGTTACAAGAAACAGGAGTCTGAACTGGGGGAATAATTACATATTTCTGCCCCCAGCCACAATTATCTCAGAAGGTCTTTCACCTGCAAGGGCTGACAGACCTTCCTGTGTATTTTTGCCATGGGCATGGGAGGAGAAAGCAGCTGGGCAAGGATGCAGAGCCTGAAGTGTGAGCTGGCAACAGGCCTGCTGCTCCTGCTGCTCTCACGAGGGCTGTGGAAGAGTGAGGATGCCGGGTGGTGCTGGGTGTGACCATCTCTGGCAACAAAGCTGCTGCTGCCTGTCATGCAGCGGGAAGAGTGGAAAGCTGCAAAGGTGGAGAGAGAAAAATAAGCTATCTTGGCAGCTTGTGCAGAGTATATAGCCGGCAGCTTGGTAGCAGAGTGTGCTCTGTATATTGTATATGCCTGCCTTGCCTATGGCTGAAGACATTCAAGACCAGACTGGATGTGCTTCTCAGGAAGCTGATGTAGTTGAAGATGTCTCTACTCATTGCAAGGGGTTTGGACTAGATGACCTTTGAAGGTCCCTTTCAACTCAAGTTATTCAATGATTCTAAGTTAGAATTGATTTAGAAGGATTTACACAGAGATCAAAGACACAAAAGAATAAGGGAGCCCCTCTTGTTGAGTCATGAGGTTCAGAGTGGACCCCCCCTTGCTTCCTAAACCCCTGATGGAGCTTGGGTGCAACTAGGTCCACTCTTGGTCTCAGACTCAGGCAACGGATTATATCAAAAGGGGTACATGTATAATTAAATAGGATCGCCTGAAGAATCAATGTCCAGGATACTAGCAAAAGGTGATCTCGATGTGATGTTCTAAAAGTACCAATTCAACTATACTTGCTATAGGGTATTTAAATCAATTTAGACACACATGAACCCAGACGCAAAGACAGACAGGTAGATAGATGTAAAGTTATGCCTGTTAAAAATTCCCCTTGAATTCAGTGATATAGTCACTTCAAATGTCTCAGCATTTCTCAATGGGTGAGGGTTGAGCCTTGAGGAGTGGAGAGTCTTTGGCCCAGGCTCTGTCATCAGCTTTTGTCAGTGGCCCTCCAAACTTCACGAACTTGAGTTTGTGAGTGTCCCAGCCAGAGGGAGATGCTGGTCACAGCATACTGTGGTCTGGGAGAACTCAAAGGGCCTCACTTAGGACAACTGTTCATAAGGTCATAAGATGATTTGCTTTAGTCATTAGTAAATTTCCACCTTGGCCACAACCTGAGTGCATATTTACTAGAACTGTAAAAAGCTCTGATAACAATGGCACCGTTCCACTCAGGCTACAAAGTAGGTGAGGAATGTTCCAAGTCTGTTGGAGGGTGACTGATTATTCCTGCTTTTGCTTCCCACCTTGTCCAGGCAACAGGAGTTCCTAAAAGACTCTCAGTTTGCTGCTGAGCCAGCTCCTCATCCCCCTGACATTGTACACATTAGGAAATTAATTGTATCCCCTGAAGAATGGGATGGGAACATACAGGGTGACCTTGATGATAGTAAACTAGGGGAAGAGGATTCTTTGCTTCCCTCAGATTCCTCTGAATATGTGGCTAGATGCATCATTAAAGCAGAATACATTCTGATTCCAGCTGGCCCTCAACAACAACTGGCAAAATTCCTAACAGATACAGGAACACAGATCTCAATATTGGCACAACAGGATGCCGAGAAGCTGAGTGTACTACCTGGATGGCAAAGAGTTAAAACCACTGGAGTGAATGGAGCGAGTGTTACCTGCCAAACCACAGTTAATTCATGGCTCCCAGGCCTCTACTTGCTGTGCATTTACAGATCACAATGAAAATAGTTTGGGTTTCAGTGTTTTCAATGGCCAAACCTGGCGCCTGCTGGATGGCAGCATGTGGTCCTTTGGTTCAAATGTGACCCTAGCCCTGATAGCAATCGGGAGATTACGGTGTGTGTACTCCGCACAGCACCTGCACTCCCTGATTCAAAGATTACTAATGTACCATATACCCTATTTCTGCTGCAGCACTAAAGGGAATTTCTGAAGTCATAGCTGATTTGAAGAAACCACAAATCATCTCCAGAACCCAGTCCCTTTACAAGAGGAGGATAAAAAGAAATTTCAGGTGACTTGGGATGGTAAACAATAGACCTTTAACAGAGCCCCACAGGGATATAAATATTCACCCACAACTGCTCATGCTGCACTTGCTGAACATTTACAGTCTCACTTCCTCAACATGTGAAACTGTACCAATATATAGATGATATTCTAATCAGGGGACATTCCCCTCAGAAGGTAGGGGAAGCAGCAACAGCAGTGTAGTAAGCACTCTATAAAACAGGACATTGAGATCACACCTGAAAAATCTCAGAGCAGAGAAGTAAAATTTTCAGGTAGTTGGTGGTTTTTGCAGGTAGTACAGTAATCCCACCGGATACCCTCAGTAAACAGCTTCAAATGTCCCAATCTAGGAAAGAATTACAATAGTTAATAGGAACTCTAGGGTACCAGAGGAAGCATGTACCTGCATTTTCTGTCATTGATCACCCACTGTATTCAGTTTTATGAAAGGCAAAACCATGGAAATACTACCCAGAAAATGAAGGCAGTCAAAACCCTAATACAGGAATTAAAAACATTGGGTTCAGAACACCTTCACAGCCCTATTACAGCCAAAGGAGGTTCTGCTGAATGTGGCACTTACTGTAACCTGTTTTAAACAGCCCCTGATGGACCAAAGAGACCTTTATTATTCAGCTTTACTCCATTTAAAGAGACAGAGCAGAGATATTCTGAGTGGGAAAATGGAATTTTGTCTTTAGTTCGAGCAGTTAGCCAATTTGATCCACTAAGAGGTAACCTGTCTCGAAAAATCCCGCAGAGACTTCTGTTGTTTTCCCTTTCCAGGGATGATACTAGAACACCCCCACTGAAGATGGGGTTAACTACTGGAGGATCGCTTATCCTTGCAAGAGTAATCATTGCCAGATTCAACCAGATTCAGTTCCATATCAACAAGTTTGACCCATAGGGTGTAGACTTTCACTTCTTTTACTAGTGCTGATCAATATGATAACTATAGTTCTACACATAGTCCAAGTCTGAGACTAAGAGTGAACCTAAACCCCATCAAGGATTAGAAAGCGAGCAGGTTCACTCTGAACCTCGTGGTTCAATGTGAGGGTTCTGTCTTACCCTTTTTCATCTTCAGTCACTGTATAAATCATTCTAAATCAATTCTAACTTGATTTTCTTGTATGTTTCATCCATGTAGTAACTAATAGAGTGAACCTTGCCATTGTACTTTGTTAAGTTGCATTTTCATAAATTCATATTAAAACTACTCTTGTTAATACCCTTGAGGGTGATTTCTTTGAGTGACCCTAAACCATGTCTGTCTCATTCATGACAGACACTTCACAATGTTATTGATGAGTAGTAGGGGGAAAAGAAATCTGAAAAAGCCCTAACGCACTGATAGAATAGAATATTAGTTTTGCATTTCTGCTGCCAGATAGGCAATCCATTAAGTTACTTCACAAGATTTAAAATGTTGAGAGAGGAATTCTAAATATGATTTTCAGTAGCCAAATAAACTCTAATAAAGCTTTTCACCAAAATGAGATCTTAATTAGCCAACACTATATGCAGACTCTTTTAAAAAAGCATTTACTTCTGCAGAAAGGCCCCCAAAACCTGCACTATTCATGCTACCCTGTTTCTGTGGGAACCGTGTGTTGGAGTGAAATAGGGAAAATGGGGGCAGAGAAGGATAGGTGAAGTGGTTTTGGCTGAAGTCCCATTGGCCAGTCGCAGTTTCAGCTGGGGTAAGCCAAACAAGCTTCAATGCTGAAGTCCAGGCAGTTTTCTTTCCTCGTGCCTTCAGTTGTGGTGAGGGAGGAGTCTGGTTCAACAGGCACCATTCAAAAAGTGGTTGCTTAAGCAATTTATCTGGGGTTTCCCCTGATTTTTATTTATATTAAAGAGGTGATATTTACAGATTTTTTATGCAACAAGAATTTTAGTCAATCAGTAATGTTAGTCAATAGGTACCTGAAGGGGTAAAGCAAGGTTTTCTTGGAAATGAGCTTCCCATTGACAGACATTTCCACTGCACACTTGTCTCCTGAAAAGCGCCACTGTATCCTTGAAAGCACACTCTCCTCTTCCAGCACTGGAAAGACACACTTTAATCATTCTGGGGCTTCCAAAATAGACATGTTTTCGATGAATTGCTATGAAAGACAGACAGCCTTGACTAATACTCAGTCCTTTGTTTTCTGCTCTCTTGTAATTGTTTCACTGCCAGTCATACTGCTTTCTCCTGGAGTAAGACACTTTTCTTAATGTCTAAATTAACAAACTAAGATATTGTGAATGTTTTGCTGTTGTCATCAGTCTTTGCCTGCTACCTGTGGGTGTGGGTCAGGGTAAAAATTCTGACATGATACAGTTATGATTGATGGCCTTATTTTGTAGGAGGCTGGGGGGGAGGGGGGGGGGAGTGGAGGGTGTCTGTTTCTACCCCATACACAAATAAAAATGACCAGATTGTCCTTGTGGTCTGAGGCTCCAGGTTGGAGAGCCTAGGCATTTCCTTCAGCATGCATGTGCTGTCACAGAAGACAAACAGAAATATGCAGCACGTAATACTATGTCCAAAGTTCAGTCCAGAATTCTGAATTACTGCAGGAAAAGAGGAAGGAACAGAAAAGCAGCTTGCAAGAATGGAGATTATGGGGGGAAGGTAACTAAGGAAATGGCATTATCCTTTCAAATTTGGGTATAAGTGTGCACAAGACACCCAACTTTCAAAATACTTTTTTACACGTAGAAGCTAAAGGAAAGGGCCAAACTCACAAGGAGAGTAGCTCTGCATCAGGCTGCTGTGTGGAACACCAAACACCTCTTTCTTGCTCTGCTGCTGCTACAGCTTCTTAGTAAAACATTTACATCTCTTCAAGTCCCTCTAATCTCTATGCATGGGAGTTAGCAGTCAAACATGAAGAGAGTTAACTGGAACTGGCTTCAGGGAGCCCTGCAGCCTGAAGCACCCTTTGGATGCCTGTGGTGTGTTCCACTGTGCATGAAAGAAGCAGGAATGGGAAAGAGAAGAAAGCAGAAAAACAGGCAGTTGGTATGAGGCACCGGTGCTATCTTCATTCTTTTGTGTATTTATGTTTTCATAAACTATAACTTAGTTGCAGTTCAACCTAACTCTGCAGGCTTATTTGACTTGTAAGTCATTCTTCATTTTTAGGAAAGTGTTTCTTTTTTACATTTGGTAGGTGTGATTGCAATCCTTTAGGTTACTCAGGCCTTCACACTGACATCTAAAGAAGTACCTGTTTGTTGAAGTGCTTACTGTTGTTCACCCATTTGTAATGAATAGTAAATTCAGGCCACACAAAGACATTAGTGATACAGTCAGAACATACCAAAACCACAATACTTTGAAGCAACACTCCATTAACCCAAGTTAGTAGTGCAAAAAAGTGATCACATTTGTATCACTGTATGCTTTAGGAGACAAATTAGCCTTTTATTCACTGTCATCTATAAAATTATCAGGCGTAAACCAGAAGGCATTAATCAGCAGCTATTTGGCTCTACACTCTTCCCTACATTAGGATCTGGAACTACCCTTTACAAACTGAGAAAGTGTGTAAAGCTCTCTCCAGTGCAGTATGAAATCCCATTTGAAAATCAGGAGAGTCATGTGAAGTAAACAACCTTCACAGGTACGTGGTGGCTCACTGTAGCACTGCAACATCCCACAGAAGCCACATGTGGCCGTTAATAGTGTCTGTGCTCTTTTACTGTCTGCTAGGGAGGTATGATTAAGCAGTGATTAAATCTAAATCAGTCTAAACTTTCTCAAGTCTAGTCTAATCTGCAGGAGTGTAGTGCTGCATGATGTACCTTAACCCTGGTTCCTCCAGACTGGAGGTCAGATCAGCATAGTACAGCTGCTTTCTGTCCTCATGCCCCAATCCTTATTCCACCCTTCAAACCCAGGTGGTGGAGAAGGTTGGCTTGATTTAATTTTATGGAAGGCTGGTGATTCTGTGTTCTGAATTTCCTATGGACTCAATGACCTACTGGCCAATGAGACTGTAATGTGTTGCTATGTAACAGACTGTAATTTAGGGTCTAAGATCACAGAAATAGTTCTCAGCTCTGCAGATTCTGTGTAACTACAGTTGTATTAACAAATTTAAGCTAACTTTAACTAGGTAACTTGCATTTATCCAGCAGTGTACCCTGCTGATTTTCTAGGTTACTAATTCATTAATTCAGTAATTTAGTGCAGAGTAACCATGGCCATCAGTAACAGGCTGCTGTAGTACCCAGGCTGGCCCATTTAAAGCTGACAGACTTGCTTATGCAAGTTGCACCTGTATCTTAAAAAAAATGCAGGAAGACATGTTTGATCCTGTGATCCTGACCATAAAAAAGTAAAATTACTAGACTGAGATGAAAAGCTGAACCATTATTTCACAGAGAGAGGAAAAGTTAAAAGTTATACAAAGCCACTGACCCCCAAAAATATGACAGGAGAGGAAAACCACTTTGCTATTTTGCAATCTCTTCCTGAAAAAAAGTCATACTAGGAAATATTCTTGAAGTCCTCTGAGTCTAGTCTTACCTGCAAAGCTAAGGGGATAAAATAAAGGCATGTTTTGATCCTTGGTATCCATCCCACCTATTTTGTAGTGGGGACATGAATTACAGCATGTACACTGGGATATTATTCTGGCCTGCACAATTCAATACAGCTTCTATTTCAGTCTTTCTACCTGTTCATTTTCCATTTACCTCCTGAGTATGAGGGAGTTAAAGCAGCAGGTAAAGTCCCTGTTTTTACCTGATTTTCTCCATTCCTGTAGTGTGCAGAGAGAGATTCTCTGGGACGGCTGCATTCCACAATGCTGTGATCACAATATTCTAGTGATTCTCTGGGGTGAGCACAGCAAAGAAGACAATTCTGGATGGCACACTCTTACAATTACTTTTTTTAAGTTTGAGGATGGATCAAGCAGGGAGTAATTCAATGCTAGAAAAAATAAAATGCACCTTCTGACCCATTCACACTGGGCAGCTTTTGAGACAGAACGGCTTGTCTCAGATTTTAGATGGGAGCAAAAAGGGCTGTACTATAGGGAATTCCTCCAGCAGAGGCAGTGAAGTGGTAACCTAGATACCGAGAAGACTTCAAAACCAACCAAGTGGACAGAGACCATAGATGTACTCATATAGAAACAGAATTGATGACAGAGCTACCAGGACAGATAGAATGACAGCATCACCACAGTACAATCTATGCAGGTGTTAGTGTAGGGACAGCAGATGGCATAGTATGACTCTTCCTTTGGTCAAGGACAGGAGTTGCATCATCCTGTCTCCTTGTCCCCCTTAGGCACCTTATTCCAGTGGGTATGTGCACATATGTTCCAGTATATATTTCAACTGGTGAAAATTTACCTATGCAATTAACAATTTATCCATGGTTTAACTGGTAACTATTAAACTTATTCAAAGCTGGGATAATATGCTTAGCGAGAACCAAGTGCCTGTCACTATATTTTCTGAATTCTGTGAGTGCTATATATATACTGGCATTAAAGCAGGGTTCTAGGGACCGTCCCTGGTAAGTCCCACTTCTATTAAGTGAAGAAATAATTTTGTGCTTGCAGTGTTTGTTCTCTTGTCACTCGTAGTTCACAGTACACTTTCCAGCCAAAAAGATAAGAATCAGATTTATTTTTAGCTAGCCTTGGCATCCTAATTCAGTGGCCTTTTAATGTTTAGCTGTATGTTTTTCCTGTTCCTGCTTAATGAGTCTTACAAATGATTGAAAGAGGAGAAAATCACAATGATCAGTGAAATTGCTGGAGAGAGAGAACTTCTTCCTGTATCTAAGGCTTAGTATTTAGTATTTAGTATCCTGTATTTAAGGCTTAGTATGATACTAGTGTGACAGGGGTGATACTTTTTTCTTTTTTTTTTTTTTCTGTGTGGCCAAAATCAGATACATATTTGGCAAAAAGGACCCTGATCCAGCAAAGATTAAAAAACCAAAACCAAAACCAAGCCAGCACAGATTCAAGGATCCTGCTGCACATAGCCTTGGGCATGAGTCTAATGTGCATCTTGAGTCCCACTGAAAAAGGAGCTGGAAAAAGTAGTTGCCAATAATTTAGAGAACAACTGGAAAGTTAGAATACACAAGGTACAAAATCAAGTCTTGTTTCTTGAGTTGCTGTTTTGCCTCCTATCCAGTAAGATGCAGCTCCCAGATCTTTACCACATTGTAGGTGATATACGGGGGATACGTATTTCACATCATCAGGTTCTTCAGCTGTCTAAGCAATTCTATATTTTAAAGCGTAAGAGTCAACCAGGAACTCCCAAAATGGAAGGCCACCTGGACAGATGGGCTTCTTTTACCTAAGGACCAGGCTGGCCCTAAAGAAAAGGAGAAGAGTTGCCTGCTATGCAGATTTCCATTAGTATCTAGACTATTATTAATTTCACTGCAAATAAGATTTTTATATATTTTACTTACTTATAGGGAAATTCCCAATACTATTTCATATGGTACTTCAGTTTATAACATAATTCTTTATCTTGAACTACGTATTATTTTGGGGAAAGAAAGAGGCAAGGAGCCTTAGTCAAAGTTTTGAACAGGGCAGACAAAGATGCTCTAACCAGAGCAGTATTAGATCAGTTGGTATGTGGACAAAACCATCAAGAACTTCATGTTTCCACATGATTTCAAAGGAAGCAACAAAGGAAGCAACACTCTCTTCTGGATTATCAGTGATAAGAGGCATGCTGTTGAATGTATGCGCTGGATTTAGCAGTGTTGAGTTCACAGTATCATTTCTTGCTTCCATTGCAAAGGAAATGGCACAGTGTATTGTTCTATTGAATGGAAATAGTGCTGAGCGTATTGGTAAACAAATAGATTTGGATCTATCCTACAATCAACTAATCAGATCTGCAGTCTATTACCATTTTGCAATTGGTTCTTTCCATCCTGCTTTTTGTGTTATTTTTTTCAATTATGTTCTTACTTTAAGAATAATGCATAAATTAAGATAGAGGAGGAGATTTTACAAAATGGACTTCTATGTGTAACTAGTTTTTGAATGGCATAAAAGCCTTTATTTTCAAAAGAGGATGAAATCATGCATCTAGACAAAGAAGAAATCATTGTCCTGCATTGGATTTCTTCCTCATTAGGAATGCAAATAGCCATAATCCTTTAGTTCTGTGCTTAATCCCTCTCTGTATCAGGGCAGCCCAGCTAGTAAAGTACTGAATACTCTGGAAAGCGGATAAAAATCCTGACACTTAGAAGTTACTGTAAATAGATGGACATATTGTGTAAATGCATTTTTACAGTGCACTAATTTTAAAGGCCCAGCTTGAGAAATACTTCAATAATGACACACTCTTTGGTAACAATATTTACATTCTAAATGTTTATTGTAATATTTTTCAGCTCTGAAGGCACAAGCATATGAATATTTCCTACCACAGTCGTTTGTGTTACTATAATGAATGGCAGAGTGGGTGTAAAACACGATGAAATCAAATCCAAAATATCAAGCCCACTGAATTAATTTCTAAAAAACAATGCACAAGGCCAAACTGCAATGGATTCTCTGTGCTTTGGATGAACATAGCTGACTTTATTATACTTTCACTCATATTTGCCGTTATGTGTCTTCTTGTAGGAGCACAGAATTTCACTTGCCTAGAAGTGGATAATCAGTCTTCATTCCATTCTTTTAAAGTAACAAGGTTAATTTATGAATGTTCTTTGTGAAGACTAGAAGGAAACCCTGGTTGGCTAACAAGCCAAGCCAGTTCTGCTTTTATTTTAACAATTACCTGTAACATTTCCTGCTTTTAAAAAGTTAATTTTTCTAGTTTAGATGGCATAGATATGCTATAGGCATATCCAGACAGAATGAAATGGAATGGCTAGTTCACATGTTACAAACCAGGCTGTAATGCCTAAGACTATTGAAGCTGGCTGACATTTCACTTCGTAATATCCAGTTAATGTTAACTTTGTATGATTTTAATCATATGAGGTGAAATATTCCATGTTGAGTAATGAATTAATTCATACTTTCTAAAGAATGTTGATCATATTAAAAGAATCCTGACACACTTGTTGGAAATGCCTCTCTTGCACAGTAGTTTCTGCTACCCAGTCTAGTCAAGACTAAGCAAAAGTGGCACTGCTCTGTGCCTTAATGGTAAACAATAGTGTATTGGTAAGTGTAGCTGCTAATGCATGTTGCCTGTGTAGCTGAGCCATCCTTTACCAAATGCTTGCTTCCTATAAACCAGGATACACTTTGCTGTCAAGATGAAGTTCTTGAACTGTACCCAAACCATTTTGGCCAGTGCTTCTTTACTGCCCACTTCCCTAACAGAAGGTTTTTTTTTTTTTCAGAAAGCAACACTGAGATGCTGCAGGATAATGGTTGTTAATTTCTCAGAAAGGTATAGGCGAGGGCGTTGTAGCAATGTCACACTGAAGGATGTGTGAAGAAAGGACATCTGGGGCACTACTGACATAACATTGTATCATCCTACTAGTCAGCTGGTGTCTGATTTTTCTGAAGGCTGTGAAAAGATCTTCTATCAAGTGAAAGTATAGGGGAGGCTGTGGAGAAGAAAGCAGCTTTATGCTTCAAGAGAAAATAAGTCAATTGCTTCCTCTTAGTTTAAGCTTGATTTTACAGTTGGTCTCTTGTTGTTTTCATTGTGACTATTATTTGTGTAGTCAACGCCAGAGAAAAGGAAACTGGATAAGCCCTGCATGTGGTTTATAATGGATTCTCATCTCACTGGTTGGCAATCCCTACCTTGGAGTAGGAAGCTAAGACTTCATAGAAAGAGGCTTTAGTATCAAAGATGTGCCTTTGCAATCTCTTTGAAAATCTTCTCAAACTTGGCCAAATTTTGAGACTATAAACCAGCATTTTGCACAGACATAAAGACGTGAGAATTTAATACTTAAGTCTCAAAATATTCCACAATCACTTAACATAAATCTCTCACACGCATTACCAGACTGCAGAGTTGCCATTCAGAGAGAATGTAGTAGGCATGAGGAATAGTAGGCATGATTCCAAACCACCAGTACATCACTGCTGCACAAATTTCCTCGTAATTGCTTATGTTGTGTTATCACTGCTGAAGAACTTTCCCTGTAATTGCTTGTGTTGTATTTGATCAGGAAACTGAGAGCAGCAACTAATGTTTCAGTGATCCTTTTTCCCTTGCTGATCTTTAATCAGAATGAAGGAAGAAACCATCCAATTTAAATACAGCGGAAAAAAGGGGCAATAGGTTGGAACAGGGAGAAGAGGGAGGTTGAGAAGAGAAGGGAAAGCTGAGTAAAGAGCTGGGAAACAGGAGAAATTTCAAAAATTTAAGACAAAGACCTAGGAAACTGGAAGAATTTTACCTGAATGAGTGTTTGGGAGCCTACTGGAAGTAATTGGGATAGCTAGAACAAGTCATTCTGGAAATCTGAGTACTTCAACACCAGAAGAAATCTTATCATAAAAATATTGCACAGTGTTTTAATCCTTTTTCAGATGAGTTAAGTCATGCCAGTTCATGCCCTATTTTAGATAACGTACAATACATATCTGGGTTGATGCAGCTATTTCTGGGCATAGGTAAGTCTTTAATTTCATGTTGAATTAGTGTTAAACTGGCCTGCTTTGTCCTTTATATCTTTCTTCTTTTATTAGTAATCCCAATTAACTTGATAAACAAGAATTCTCTACTGATGTTAACCCTCTGCAGCTGGCATACACTGTGCCATTTTACAGATGAAGAAAATGAGTCAGGTGAGTCACATAATTTGCTTTAGGAGGAGCACAGCTGAAACAGTGAATGAGCCAGGAATCTAAATTCAGGAATTTCTGAACTGTTTTATCTTGGAAATCTAATGTTTCCTGCAATTTTTTTTTCTCATTACACTACGGAGGAAACAAGCCCATTTTTTTTTTCTTTAACATGTGCATTGCTCCAGTTAATGTTAACTGATTATACTGAAGCAGTGATGAGCCAACAGTCCTGATGTTAAAAGCAAACCCAGCTTAGTAGTTACTGTTGCTCAATACTTCCTCTCTGTAAGTTTGTCGTCTGTGTTGCTCAAAACCAAGATGAGAATTGTCCTCTTTGCTTTGTTTACGTACTAGAGGGAGAAAAAAACCCACACTGGTAGCCAGAAAATTCTTTTAAGTGATCAAGAGAAGGACAGACACATTGTTTGTGTGCCTACACAAATGTATCATACTTAAAGAAATGTGGAATGAGGGTGGGAACTGAAGGAACAAGAGACAATCATGAAAGGCGAGAAGACGAGAAGGCTGGACTTGCATATTAATGAGAACTGGCCTTTAATTGGGAATTTCCTTTCACTACATTGTTCTTTTTCCTTTTTCCACCACCCATTGGTTTTGTTTATTTTTTTTCCTTCCTCTGCCTTATGTGTTATTTCTCATTTGTTCCATTCTGTGCAAGAGCAGCATGAAGTTGGCTCATATCCTGATTTCTGAGAAAGTACAGTTCAGAGAGCATGCCACCACACAGTGGGAAAAGCAGTGCTGAAAGGAACTGGTACAGAAACTGGGCCAGACACTTCCAACATCCCTCTGCTGAAGCAAGAATTTGGAATTAGTCTCAGAAGGATGACAATATCATGTATATAGGATAGCTGCTAGGTAACTTTTTATTCTGTACAAATGTATTCCATTCACATCTGAAAAGCTAACGTCCTCTTGTGTGGGATATTTCAAAGCTAGGTGAAAAGGAAACAAACCTAACGTGTGGGGTGTTAGGTAACTGGTCCAAACTATATTATAAACAGGTAAAAATATCATTCCATAATTTGCTATTCTCTCCTTCTCTTCCCCTGCCGTTTGCACCTAAGACCACCCAATTCTACTGTTGTTCTTCCTTTCTGTGTAGGTCACATCACCTAAATCTTATAGTGCCCTTCCCCAGAGTGAGTGAGCTCTGTGGTAGTCCTTGTAATAAAACAGACACCTGTGTCCACATTATGTCCGAAGAGAGACAGCCAAAAGCAGATACATTCTGACCCAGTCCACTGTGCTTTATGTTGTACACTGATTTTACAAATGCCTTCTTTTGCTATTTCGTCTTCTCTCTTGACTCATCAGTTATTTTTGAAAAAAGTGAAGTTACATACAGTCAGACATATAGAAATAAAGATGGAGAATTTCACTGAGTGGATTCAAACGTAATCCAGGGTAGATCCATTCCTAACAGCCTCCTTATTTCTGTAATTTTTTTCACTTACTATTTATAAGCGTCTCTTCAGGAAGAGAGCTGCACTCAAAATAGTCTGAAAAATAAGGTCTTTTTTGCTTATTCTTTTCTGAAATACCTCTACTGACCTTTATTTACTCACTGGTTAGTTAACTGTACATAGTAATCCTCTAACATAGACAGAGTGTCAGTGATTTTTTTTGTCCTTCTACGTGACTGTCCTCTGAGTGGCTCCTCAGGATCGGGGTGGGGAAGAAAACCCAGGAAGATTACAGTCCCCAAATATGCGTCCATTAGAATTGAAAGAAAGTGACTGTGTAGATACACCCACCTGGTCCCAACATAATTCCTTCTCTGTGCCCTAACAGATTGATTCCTTGCCATGATTATGTTGCTGACATTATGCTTGTGAGGGAAATTCCTTCCTGACTCCAGATCTGGTGAATTTATAATCCTGTTGATGTAAGCAAAGCTCACTGTATTAATCTTAAAACCCAATTGTCCAATCAGTTCTACATATAGACCTCCTGTTGAAGTTAATAGAATTGCACATGAGTAGCTGAAAAGATGATTGGCCCCTGATATGGTTTCTCCTCTACAGCCATAGCTACAAGGTGACTTTAAGCCAGCACTGCCCTGACAAAGAAAAAAGCAGTCTCACCATTTTCTCCATCATCAGCTGCTTGTCTCTGCTGTTCTTCGTCCAAGCACAAGTATCCATGCAGGAGCACAGCTTAACCAATGAAATTAAAATTAGTCTGGAAACAAAGGGTAAATACATAATCTTTTTAATTTTCAACTATTATTAGTTTTTAGGCATGTAAACTTTCTTAGCAGAAAGGCTTCAAAATTTCAATACAGTGTTCTGTTGCCTGACCTATCACACTGAGTCATCACTAACAGACTAACCACAACAAGGCAGGCAGGTAACATACCAATACTGCACCTTACTCCAGCAGTTTATACTGGAAATGTTGGGGTTTTTTTACTGTGTTCTTTTATGATGGAGAATGGGACACAAAATGTTTTGATTCAGAAATACAGCTCTCAGTGCTTTGTGAGAGCTGTAGTTTAGGAACTTTATGGTTCATTTGTTTTCTGTACATTAGGCTCTCTAGTCAGACAACGAAGTATTAGATATTGTGGTACCTCCATTTTGTGTTCTCTAGCTTTATGTTCCTCTCCCATTCCTAAAATGAGCTAACCGTAACGAAGGATTCCATTTTCTGTCTAATTGAGATCTCAATAGTCCAATTACTTAAGAACAGCGATTACTGTTAGTTCCCTTCACTCTCATAATACCTTGACTACAGCCATTTTTAGATCTTCATCCTTATAGATTCTTCCATCTTGCCATACAGGGAGGCAGCTCTGCCTTAAAATTTAATGACTGTCCCCTGTTATTTTTCAGTTACTATGGCTTTGAATTCTAGTCCTATATGAAGATAAGCCACACAAGCCTCACACTCATACTGGAGTATTTGATATGATCCAGATCATCTGCACTGGGTGTTGTTATAGACAACACAAAATTTCAGTCATAATGCTGTCAAAAATTGAGCCATGCTGTCCACAGCACACCGAAGGAGTGACAGTTTCCAACAGGTCATTACTAGGCCGAATCTGAACAGTGCCCTTTATCATGGGCAACAAGACTTCTCTGGCAGAAAAAGACAACTGCCAAGAGTTGTCCACCATGACAATCAAGTAACTAAGAATCAGCATTAAGGAAATCTGATTTCCCTGTATTTGTGTCATGAGGTTAATTGGTTCTGGCATCTAACCCCAGACAGGTCTAGCGACAAGCTAAAGCTGATCCCTCCCCAGCTGCTGCCAGGCGGGCGGACAGCCACCTCTCCCGCCTTCTCACAGCTCCCAGCATGGCGCAGCCGCAGGGTGATCGCTTTGCTACTCCCACTATGACCCAGAACTTGTCCAAACTAACTCGAGCTGGTTCGACGGCCGGGCACAGCCCGCCGAGCGGCAGCCGTTGCGCAGCGGTGGAGGTGGCAGCGGGAACCGTCCCGCCATGCCTCCCCTCCGCCGGGCGCTGCAGGGGCGGGCTCGGGCTCGGGCTGTACCTCAGGTGCGCTCCCGCCCCCCGCCACCTGCCGCCGCCCCGCCCCCGCCTTTCCGGCCGCTGCCCCGCCGGCCGGTCCGCGCCTGCGCAGTGCGGCGGGGCGGGGGTGCCGGTGCTGCCGGCCGGTGCCCGGCGCGGCTGGTGGGAGCGGGGCGGGGAGCGGGGTCGGGAGTGGGCCCGGGTCAGCGGGAGGAACGGCGCCCGCCGAGCAGCGTACGGCGTGGGGCGATGAGCTCGCGCAAAGGTACCGCGTTGTGCCCGGGCGGCGGGGAGGGAGCGAGGGGGCTGCGTGGCCGCCGCCGTCGCCACCACTCACACCGGCTCCGGTCTGTTCTCTTCTCCCCGGCAGTGCTGGCGCTGCAGGCCCGCAGGCGGCGGCCCAAGCAGTCTGCGGCGGCCGGCAGGAGGGACAAGCACCCGCCGTCCCACAAAAAGTGAGTACGGGGGCCCCGGCCCGCCGGGACACCGCCGCTGTCTGCCCTTCCCTCACGCTTCTCTCGCGCCCCACGTAACGGCTGCGCGGGCGGTCCCGCCACCCGGCCCCTCTACTTTGGTTTCACTTGGGAGTTCCCCCGCTCCCACCGGGACAGACGGGGAAGAGCAGAGCACAGCATCCTCCCTGTCCGCACCGCGCCGGGGCCGGGCCCGCCACGGGGGGGTGCCGCCGCGTCCCGCCGGGATAGTTCCCAGCGCTGGCCCCGGGCTCAGCCTCCTTCGGCGGGGCCTCTTCTGTCGCTCCGGTCTCCAGAAGCCAGTGTTCATCGGAGATCCGCACTGACTCGGGCTTCACAGCCCTCAAATCCCTTTTGAGTCATTTTCCAATTCTCCCTATCTTCGTGGTCTTTTTCCCCTTCTTGTGCTTTCTGTTACGAGCGTTCTCTCTGGCGGCATTGTCCCATCTGTAGTCAGTCCTGTTCTCTTTCTGCCTGATACACCCATCCTGCTCGCAGCCACCTGCTCGGTGCCGGCAGTTTATTCCCTGTGCCCAGATGTGTCTAGCTGCCAGCAGTGCCGATAACAGTATTTTTTTTGGTTGTTGTTTAAATCTCTGTTGGTCTTGCAGAAACGGACAGAAATCGTGGTCTGTTCCCCCCCACCTTCTCTGCTAACTTTTCATGTTCTTGCTGTTTCATCTTTTCCCATTCTCATAGCATCTGTTTTCAGTGAACCATGTAGAAACATTCTTCCACCTCTGTAGTATTCTTGCTTTAACTGCTCTTTCGTAGGCTAATGTGACTTTGGACTCCTCCCTATTTTTCTTTCTTCTCCTTGTAGTGTTGTGTGCTTCCCTCCCTAACGCTTACTGTATTTTGTTCAGTGAGACTTTATTGGTGACTCATTAAGTCACCAATAAGCTCTTGTCTTTGATTTGGTTCGTTGGTGATTATATCTACCTGCTTTGTTCTGACAGGGAACATACAGCCTGATGTTCCTCATCCCCTTTTCCTCCTAGTTGGCCAGTCTGTAGAACTGGGAACTGGTTTATGATGAACAGACGGATATATATGTGATGGGGTAAAGATGTTGCTGTGTGCTATGGCAAATGATTCAAGGGGAAGATTGGCTTCTTTCTGATTTTTATAGAAAGAAATGCTAATACATCCCTGATCCTCAAGGTTTGATTTGTTTGTTGGTATGTTATTGTGTTTTGTTGGTGTTTTTTTTAGTTATAATGAATGGGCTTTTCTTTTTTTTCCCCTTTGAGATGTTCAAAAATAATGTGAGATGAAACCCTGGTGTAGTGGTTGTCAGACTTAGACAGCTAACTTGTGTTCACATCCTGTTCTACTACTGTTATTTTCTTCAGTGTTGTATGAAAGCTGTGTTACGATTTCAGTTACATTAATTTGGAGCCATTTTGATGGAAACAAGCTTTTATGTGCAAGATAATGTGGTCTGGTTGGAAACATGGGACTCCTGTTTCCAAATTCTTCTGGAAAGTCAGTTTGTAACCTTACATGGGTTTGTTTTACTGCTTTGAAAGCAGAAATAGGTTAAATTTTACTGTAACTCTAGGTTCAGAACTGTTTATGCTGCTTTCAGTTAAGACTTAACCACAAGGTTATTAATAAACTTCTGTTCTACTTAGATGATACTGTTTAAAACACTTCTTAGTAGGGCTGCCTTGGCATGTCTTGCTGAAAGAGTTTGTCAAAAAATTTGTTTTCACAGACACTTAGCAAGTGCAGAAGTGGTACTCTCTTTGTGTTTGCTGAAGAAACTGGATACTGTTAAGTCGGGGTGCACAGTCAGTACCTGGACACTTGCCATACTGAGTCGGCATTTCCAGATGCAATGGTCCAGTCTGTTCAGTTGCCTCGGGAAACCATGGTTTTGCTGTGGTAGACAACAGAGCCATCATTTCTTTTCTGCAATATGTTTTCTCTTCAAGCCACTTTTATGGAGACTGCCTAATCTGTTTTATGCTTCTTTATGAAAGAGAGACCATTTTCCAGTTTTTTAAGTCTCCTTGTATGTGGCTGAATAGTTTAGGCCCCCAAAGCCAGCATTAGACATTATTTCAGAAGACAATCTCAGCAAAAGTATCTATTTTGTCCTGTTCCTAGCCTTGCTTTAAATTCAGCTGCTTCAGGATATACTAGTGTGTTAGAGGCATACAGTTTCTCTGATGCACATCAAATGCACAGTAGCTGCAAATGAAAATGTCTATTGGAGGCGTGGACATTCTATACTCTTAAGTTCCCTGTAGTGAATTTGTTCACTATGTGAAAATTGTAACTTAGGTTTGAATCCAAAGCTAGGGTTTTTTTAAACCGTGGTTCTTAGGAAGACTGTCTTCTGCTGGGTCATAGCTTTATGGAGCAACTTCCATTGTTGCTGGTAACGATGTACTTTAAAGGAACTGCAGGATTCCTCTTCTGGAATTGGGTAGCAGAGTTATATCGCATTGTAGCTTACTTGAAGGCGTTTGTTTGAAGAGTATTAAGATGGTGACACAAGAAGAAGAAAAAATTACAGTGCTCTTTAACACTGAATAGCTATTTCTCCATTATGACCTTAATTGCTGTAGAAGGCTGTGAGCTGGTCCTGTAACTGCTCAGTGTTGACCTCTTAAATCAATGATGAGAAGTGGTGGAGGTGAATCCATATAATAGGGTGGAAAAATAACAAAGTGGAAGTTAAGTGGCTTGTGTTCTGAAGAGAAAGCACTTTGTCTTGAATCAAGACAAAATTGCATGAAATAATAAAATCTGCTTGGTATGACTTTACTTTGAATGCAGCCATCCAGGCTTCTGAAAAAGAATAACATCTCACTAGTTAACAGTTAAGATGACGGCACTTGATTTTGGTCATAATAGATGGATTTGCATGCTCTGTATACATACTGCTTATGTATTTTTTGAGTTGGACAAAAGATTAATCAAAATAGTTAATTAGGGTCTTCTGTGAGTTATTTCTCCTTAAATGGAGATCTGCATTGAGAGAGGTTTTGTATGTAAAAAAATCCAGGTGGTGATGTGTGGATGTATGGAGAGAGGATTGTGTTGAACACTTAAATACAACAACATAAATCCAGATATCAAGATCAACTTTTCAAAATTCTGTTTTCTTGTGGAGTAAGGTTTTTTCTTTTGTCGTTAAGCAGTATCTTACTTACAGGTGAGAGGCCATGTGGTATTGCTTTATAGTGGTGAAAAAGCATATATGGTAGATAATACGGGAAGAGCCAGATTTCCATACTGTGCACTTCCAGATGACTGATTTATTGAACCTATAGATATTATACAGTTATGAAGGTTTTGGATATACGACATTACTATGGGATCTTAAATGTCTGGAAAGAATTTACTGCTTGCTTTGTCAATGCTTCTGTCCCACAGTGTTGTTCAGTGTCTTTCAGTGAGTCTTTGAGGAGAATAGTGCACAGTGTTACAGTGCACTATATGAAAGTCCAGCTTTCATTAGCTTCATTTATTTAGCTTCATTTAGCTTGTGGAAGTTTAGCAAATCCTCCCCAGATTTTTTCACTAGCTTTTTTCCAGTTGTGAGAGCATGAGGGTGGAAGCGTGTGTATGTGAAATGTGTGGAATGGACTTTTTGACCACCTTTGGTGTGATGCCACAGCATGTGGATGTCCTAGAGTGTCCTTAGGGTGAATTGGCTTGAGGAGTCCACTCGGTGGTGTTAGGAGTATTTACTCAAAATGTGATGTTAATGTATATTGCTGCTCTTGCCTTCTTTTTTAATAGCCTTTTGTCTTCTTGCTTAGAATACTTTAATCGGAGCTTTATCTTCCAGTTTCTGTCAAATTTTAGTATTCCATTAATCTACCTATACTTCAGGGCTGATTTTAGTTTTATAGATAAAATGCTAATAGGTATTTTGTAAAGTAGTAAATAATTGCATGTATCGAGATTACAGGAATGTAAAGAAGGTGTTGTGACATGTTTGATCTTGAATGTCTGAGTCAGTTGATATTCACTTTTGTTATGTGATAATTAAACATGTATCTAAGACTGTGGGATGTAATTGAATCTAGAGTAAATTTCAGTGTAAAGTAGGATGTTTATTATTAAGCATGTTCACCTTTTTGTTCTGAGCTCTGTGTCATGTAGTAAGAAAACATCCTGCAGCTCTATTAAACTTAATTTCAGAAATGGGAATGGCTCCAGAATTTCTGATATTCTGTAGAGGTCTACTTGCAGATTTGTGTAATGAAAGTAATTACTGTAATGTAGGTGTCAGAGCATCTGTTATCGAAGAATTATGTGATCATACAAATTTGCCAAGGTTCA
Source organism: Loriculus beryllinus (assembly GCA_039877255.1). Lineage (NCBI taxonomy): Eukaryota > Metazoa > Chordata > Aves > Psittaciformes > Psittacidae > Loriculus > Loriculus beryllinus. Next base: position 23,741 of record JBCJKH010000667.1, read on the forward strand.
TGCTTTTTTCATAGAACAGAAGTTGGAAGTTGGAAGTGACCTTGGAAGATCCTCTGGCTCAATCTCTTATGGGAAGGGGAACCTGGGTGAGATTGTCTAGCACCTTGTCCAGCCACATCTTGAAAATCTCCAGAGATTGATTGTTCTCACTGTGAAATTCTTCATTATATTAAGATGAAACCTCCCAGTGCAATTTATACCTAGTGCCCCTTATCCTTTCGGTGTGGCTTCTGGTGAAAAGAGAGACTAATCCTCTTTGTAGCTACCCTTTAAATACTGGAACACTGTGAGGTCCCCATGAGCCTCTTCTTCTGCAGGGAGAAGAAGCTTAACTCCTTCAGTCTTTCCTCAAAAGGTTCTCCAGCCCTTTGATCATCTTCATGCCCCCCCTTTGGCCCTTCTCCAGTTTGTTCATGTATTTTTTTCAGTTGTGGGGACCAGAAGTGGACATGGTACTCCATGTATGACCTGAGAAGTGCTGACTAGAGTGGAATGATTACATCTCAGCCTCTGTTAGTAAAGTCCCTGTAGATGTAGCCAGGGTTGGCTTTGCCTTCATTGCTGCTGTGTAGTTCAGCTGACTTGTGTTCAGCTTTGTTGTCCACCAGGATGCCCAGGTCCCTGTCAGCAAGGCTGGTCTGCAGCCACGCACATCCTACCCCACACCAGGCTTCTGGGTTATGTCAGGTTTTGAACAGGTGATGAATAGAAGTGCCATCCTGGGACCTGAATTTCATTTGTAATAATTCTATTTGATGAAATAACATTGACTTTAGTATAACGGTCGTTTTATTAAGGAAGATAAACTGGTTTGTCAGGGTTATGTTAAACAGGAGTGCCTTTGTGAGGGAGGGAAAATGACTGCATTTCGTGTTTGAGATCATAGTGAGATGAGCCGTTGGGGTGTAACAATTCATGAAGATCAGGCCACTTGTTCTGCAGTGCATTTTTGTATTTTTAACTTATTTACTGTAATTACGGAGTAGGGTGGTAATAAATTTTGTGGATGGGATTTTAAAATGTAAGCCTCCATCTGTGTCTTCCCTTTGGAAGATGATGGCAGACTGTAGAAGCTACCAACTTTTTTTTTTTTTAACTACAATTTGACATTCTGTAACTGAATAAATAAAAATGCCAGGTTGTACAACAACTATAATTTGATTTCATAAAGACTGGACCAAATTCATTTTTGTTTTGGATAACTTCGCTGGATTCCCATGCATTAACATGAAGGAAAGAATTCCTTTATTATTTGGCTTCTTGATGGTGTCCTAAATACCTTTGTGATTATTTCAGTGGCTTAGTGTGTGTGGAAAAGAAGACTGGAAGCCATGCTTGCAGTCCTTTCTGATGGCCATAGATTATCCAGACATCGGGCAAAAGTCAGACCTGGAGAGAAGCCGGTTCTTGTCATGGCTATGCTAAATATTCACCTTTTTGGTTGCTGCCTTGCAGCATGAATCTTCTCAGAGTTTGTGGTCAGTCCCAAACGTTTTTTGGAGTAGTAAGAGTGGTAGAAGTGAATGTGTCTAGCTAAGCTAGATGTTCCAGTAAGAATTTGAAATGTGGGACAATAAAAACATTCAATCAGAACATTATGTTATATTAAAGTCTCCATTTATTCGTTTGGAGAACTGCTGATCCTGTTGAAGAAATAGGTGCAAGGCATTTGTTGATTTACTCCTAAAAGACAAGGATTTTGTATTTGAAGTCTTATTTTTGTTTTAAATCCTGTTCATGTTTTTTGAGATTTTGATCTTTAAAGATTGTCATCTTTTCACCAAGAAAGCTAATGGCAAAGGTGAGCAATTACTGCATTAACTAGTGAACTGTAAGGCAGTAATGGAAACTGCATATGCTTTTTGTGGGCATACCTGTACTTTGAATGGCTTTACTGCTTGCTGATCTGTTTGTCTTCCTAGTGTCTGTAATAAAAGAGTAAATCTATACTGAAAACCGTTTTCATCTGGTCTCTGGCTGTGACTGCATAAGACAATGAGCCTTTGATAGTAAGCCTTATCTAGCTTCCTCTTCCTGTTTTCTTATGAAAAAATGCTAGTAGGTTTGCTACTATGCACACAAACACCTACATACATAATTGTGTATAAATATGTGTGTATAAATAAATAAAGTATCTTGATCCTTGTTTGAAGGAAGCCTAGGTCTAGGTATGGATAAGGAAGGCCAAAAAGTTAGTGTACAGAAAACTAGAGAAGTGTTTGTTATGCTTAGACAAAATAATAATTTTGTATTGTGACAACTAAGTTGTTTTTCTTAAAAGCAGATAGTGTCAGGTAGTTGCTGTGCCCTTGGATATTTGCTGATTGGATTTTGTTCACCCATCAAAGGCTACAGGTATGCTTCTGGGGCTTCCTGTATGAGAATGACCATGATCGCTGACAGTCTGAGGTGGTCTTGAAGCTGTTCTCAATTGTAATGCATGTGAGGTTGTTGGTGGGATTTTTGGTGTAGGGATTTTTTTTCCCCTTTTCCCTTTTCATTTTGTTTTTGGCATCGTTTAGTGATGAATGTTAGAGAAGCTAATACTTAGTTTTTAAGATTTTGAAGAGGAGAACTAGGAAAGATTTGCAAGGATAGCAGCCAAAGTTAACCAATGTCTAACTAAGGCAAATAAAGTGACCTCAGTTCTCTACAGAGGAAAGGGATAGGACTGTTAAAAATGAAAACACAGCTATATAGCAGTTCTATTCCTAATCTTTCCCTTTTCTCAGTGATTACTCCTGTTGTAACAGTTGTTGCCCAGCTCTTAACTTGGTAATTTGGCCTGTATTTTAATAATAACTAATTATGTACTAATTGCCTATGGGAAATTTGGTATGAGCCTCATTTTGCTAGGCTGTTTTTAAAGAAAAGATTTAAAAAAGCTTTTATTAGTATTTAAATGGACATAAATTGTCTATCTGTTTCTACAATTCCCAATATTCTTGTCTTTAAAATACTGTTGGTCTCAGCGTTCATATATGTGAACTGATAACCCTTGTTTTCTGTTTTTCCTAGTGAGTTAACAGTTACAGGGCATTGTAAAAGGGATGGTTCTACTTAAAGTTGGCAGAGCTTTGGTAGTAGTCTTCCTCCTATACCTCCCTTTTTACTCAGGTAATACAGCTTTTAGGATGAGCTCTGCTTTTGGGACCTACTGTGTTGGAATAGATTTCTGCTAATGCACAGAAGGTATGTGGAGAAATATCTGGAAAGATAAGCATAGTGTAATAAAGCACATTACAGAGCAGATTGCAGCAGTCTGTATCTGAGCCTAAGATAACCATAGGCATAACTTTTTGTATTTAACAGAAGGCATTATGAACAAGCTTTTTGGCTGAAGAACATGGGCTAAGCTTCAAAGTGAACCTCTCTAAAGGCATTAACTTTGTATTTGTTACATGTGTACTGTTACTAATTTAGCCTACACGTTCAGAAATCCTATGATTAAAACAGCGCATATTCTTGTTTTGTCCAGCAAAGCAGCTGGCAGACCTTGACTTTTCTATCAAGGTCTTGCATAATGAAGTAATGTTCTGCTAGGAAGAGTGTTTGTGTCTAAGTGTTTCGCTGAAGAAATCTTGCTTTGAGTGTTAATGCTAAAGTAATCTTATTTTGAACTTGTTTGTTAAAGGTGAACCACAGAATAGACTCTGGTGAAATAATGCTTCTAGACAGTATTAATGCCTTACTGTTTTTTTCCTCAAGTGAAGTTAGTTGATTAAAAATCAATATTTTGAATGTAGGAGATGAAAAGAATCAAGGGCTTCAGTTGCCTTGAGCTATTGTCAATGCTTAGTTTGGAGTTTTCTAAAATGGGAGAATTCCATAGTTAGAGGTCAATTGCATTTTCCTATCCCTGAGGAAAAAAAATTACAATCTCTGTTGTTCTTGTTGCAGCAATAAAGGTCAGAGCTGTCTAGGTACAATATCTGTATCTTAAATTCTGATATTTGAAACAATTTTTTACTAGTATTCAAGCTGTACTAAAATTATAGTGCTCTTGTATTCATGGTTGTAAAGAAAATTCTCCTGTGACATCTTTTTTTTCTTTTGCATTGATCTGTTTCTTCTAGTTTTCCCTCTCACCCCAGTAATTTCTCTGTTTAATAGTTGTGCTTGTGTCCCACTCACTGTCTTCCTGCTGTTGCTCACCTGTATGTGTCATTATTCCTTCCTCATAGAGTGAGACACATAGAAAAGGTTCTTAGGTAGTTGCATGGAGCCTGGAGTGCTGTGTGATGAAGTGCTGTTTCTGTGACTGGTTGCCTGAAAAGTTGCTGCAAGGGGAAAAAATACATGATTAAGCTGTATCTTAGAGAGAAGGTACAGTTGGTGGAGTAGGATGACTCCTTCCTCTTCCAGAGTGCTTAGGAAAGAAATGACCCTGAATTCCTTTCCATGGCCTTTTGAAGGTTGGGCTTTGGCTGTAGTTTTGCCCTGCTAAGCTGTGGGCAGTTAAGTGAGCTGGACCCATGCTGTTGTGCTGTGTGGGACTGCAGAAGCATGCTAAGGCAACTGGTTTTACTTCTTAAACCTGCCAGAATCTTGAGTACCCAGAGATCACTGATCACCTTTGGTGAGGATCAGTTGGGCAGCTTGAGTTTTATCCTGTGGAAACAAAACAGTAGAACACTGAATTCTAGAAAATAATAAGGCATAAGTTATTAAAATCCAAGTAGGAAGTCATTAAAAGAATGCCAGTCAAGTGCAGCTAAGGCTGTAGTTAAGTAAGGTACCTAACAAGACAACATTGTTTAAACCAGGTTTTTTAAATGGCTATTTTGATGTTAGAAAGCTAATTATAAAATGTTTTAAAACAAACTGTGCTTCTATATAAATTTTAATATATTTGTGCTCATTTTACATGGTACATATCTTAACATCTCAGGAAAGATGATGTAGAACTAGATGACACTCAAAGGAGGAGGGAGTAAAGGTGATTGGGGATACTGTACAGCTTCACTTATGACTAGTACTTTTTAGTTATGTAAAGGTAGTTAAGGAGCATTTTGACATGCCTGAAAAGTCATTACTGGTATAGAAAGAGAAGAATGATTAACTTGCCATTTTTCCATTACAAAACAGTGGTATCCAAAGAATGACTTTAATGTAAAAAATCAAGACACTTCTTTTTATACAGTACAGATAGCAGAATGTGGCTTTGCAATATGTTGTAGAGGCCAAATTGTAGATGGGCTTAAGAAGTATGAGCGGACCACTGGTGGTTCTTAAGTATACTACTGCAATTTGGCTTTTCAAGCCAGTGTTTGCTGGAGCTCTGTCATGTAAGTTTGCCCTAATATATAGTGATTCATTTGTATAGTCATCTCTAAACATGTTTCTGTCACTGAGTGTAGTAATACTGATGTAGTTATGTATTTGATTTAAATTACTGTGGCAGCTGTTAGATTCTTTAAGGCCATTTCAGTAGATCACTTGCAACATCTGATAGTATGTGTAAGCCTGACAGTATTTATGAGCCTAGATTCAGACAGGGCTTGGGTGATCCAGCTTGTGGCACTCCAGTACCTGGCTCAGGATGGAAACTGGAGTTAGCTACTAAATCTGAGTAAATCCGTGGAGGTGTGTGTTTGAGAGGAGCTTTCATAAACTCAAGCACAATAAGGTAATGGTGGAGGGGTGGGGAAGCATGCCAAGGAGAGCAGAATGCTGAAGGAATGGGTGTGCCTGAAATGCTGCTTTTCCGGTAGATGCTGATGCCATCTGCAGGTCTGAGTTTGATGCCAAAATGAGCCTGGGATTTTAAGTCGTCAGTCTAAGAATTTAGGTTATTTCCTCTGTTGTTGTGAACAGCTAACTTTGTTTTAAAGTTTCAGTTGCGTGCTTATGTAGTAGCTCAATAGTTCACTCACTTGTGAAATAAGAGTTAGATGCTTGAGGAATTTCAAGCATATTATTTCAACCTGCCATGTGCAAATGTCAGTCGTGGGATTATAGGTCATGATAGGCTTTGAGGTGTAAGGGATGACCAGTAACTTTATATCTCTTCTGTGGAATAATCAAGGCCAACAGACTGATGGGAGTTGGATGACAAGTGATTAAAAGGGAAGCGTTGTTATCAAGTTTCACTAGTACACAGGTATCAACATCCTGGTTGACTGGAGCCAAGTAACTCTGAGTTACAAAACAAACATGTGGTAATTTGGTCAGAACGAGGCTGTTTGGGTGATTAAATGGTTTTGCTTTTTAACGTATCAGTCACAATTCAGCATTTTTATGAAAGATGGAGCCCTGAGGAGATCAAAGACTTAAACTTCCTTTCAAGTTCCCTTTTCTTGTGTGTCAAAGTACAGTATGGCAGGTCCCTGTTGCCAGAATTTGCTCCCACGTGAATATTTTAACATTTTAGCAGTGTCAGGGAAACTTGGGAAAGGCCAGGAGCTTCAGGGTACTATTGTGAGTTCTAGCTCAAAAGAACAGGAATCCTCTTTACAGATAATAGTATCTGAAAAGAACAAAAAAGAATCTTTTTTTTTCCTTTTTTTTTTTCTTTAAGGTAGTCTGTTGCTTGGGGTAACCTGCTTTGTATATGGCAGTATACATGCTTTATATGCAACAATATATTAGTAACTCGATTTTCCAGCACATGTTGGTGTCTGAGACCATGGTGCTGGTCCTAGACATTTAATCAAATCCTATTCAAATGCTATTAGAACATTGCTTCTGTGTTTTTGATGTCAATTAAAGATTTTATGTTTTTTTCTCCCAGAAATGTTTGCTCTGTAGCAACTTATAAGTCTTGGATTGTGTCAGCAGTGTTGAGGTGATGCACAGCAGTTCTGGTGGTTGCTTCTAGCACTGTGCATTTTATAGTCACTCTTTAATCAGGGACAGGCAGTCCTGGGAACAGGGAGCTCTGTGGTGAGCTCTTATTGCTGTTGTGGGCAGACATAATCTGGGCACACTAGCCAGTCAAGGCTCTTGAGAAACTGCATGTGAAAAAACAATGTGTGAATCTCAAGTTGACTGTAAATGTGAGAGAGAGCTATAAAGAATTAGGCTGAGGCTACCACTATGTTTTAGATCACCAGATACCTGCTAGATAATTACTTTAGTCTTTAGTATGGATCAGTTATTTCGAAGTATTGCATTCTCACTGCTAATCCAAGTTGTTTGGTAAATCCAGCATCTAGAAACTAGGTTAAAACTATTTGTTTGATAAACAAAACCTGGTTTTCACCAGTTGTCCAAAACAAATACTCAGAATTGATTAGTTACCTGAAAATGTTCCAACAAGCTCTCAAACTTTCTGCATATTCTGAAGGAAACACGGTGTAGAAAATAAAATTATTTCTGCTGTTCTGATTATTGAGAACTGGATTCTCTAATGTTTATTTCTAAAGTCACAAAAATCAGCTTTGTGTAACGAGAGGATTTGCCTTGGGAATAAAGATGTTATTCTTTTAAAGCGCTCATTTTGATCTAATTTTGTGTTTCCAAAATGACTCTTGCTAGCTTCTGTCTCTCAGGGTGCTATATCTTGTCCTGATTGTAGCATTACAAAAACTTGAGATGAAGTGTAAGTAGACCAGTGTATTTGTAATGCTCTGCTCTTTTCTCACTTTAAAACATTCAATCACCATTTTAGATAATTATGTCAAGCAGTAAAGTCACCTTAAAAATGAAACTATGGAAAAGGTAAAAGAAAGCCGTTTCAATGTTTAACACTGGAGAGTTGTGTGGCAGCAAAAAATTATCTTTCGTTTATTTGTGAGATTCACAGATAACTAAAACTCACTTTGTGATATCTTCAAGAAGTGGGGAAGAAAACCTCACTTTATCTTTCTGGAGGACATACTTTAAGCAGAAGAGTGTGATTGAGCTTTTAAATCAAAAGGTGGCATTATTTATGTTGACAGTGTCTCTCAAATCCAAACAAGTATGTAATTAATTATTATTAAAATAATGCTAATAGTGCAAGAGTTAGCAAATACTTAAAAAAACCAATCCAGAACAAATGGGACTTTTCAGAGTTGTTCCATTAGGATGTGATGGAGAAAATGCAGAGAACTTGCTTGTCCTGTTATTCAGAATGGTTTTAAGGGCAATAGGCAATGGAACTGAACATGTGCCAGCTCTGTCCTAATTACAGTTCACAGCCTGAAGTATTAAGTTGAATGGAAACTGCACATGGTTTAAATTAGTATGTTGAACTCTGAACTGTGGTGCACCAGGCACTGGCATGTTTGATTAGCAATGATTTAGCTTTGCAGCAGTCTCCAGCAGGAAGATGAGTTGATAGCTAATGCTCGGAGTCTATTTTTCAAAGCCTTCTCCCAGCTTTTGTTCCACAGCAAAATTTCAGGTTTGACACCATGAATTTTACATTGGTAATAAAGGAACTGTTTGAAGATAACATTGCAGTGATAAGAAAAATACTTTATTGTTTCTCCATGTTTGTATCCTTAATAAGTTTTTTTTCCTCCACAGTTGATTCCGTGTCAATTCTGCCAGTATTTTATTTTTGAGAAAATGTGTATGCTCTACTTCATATGTATACCATACTTCATATTGATATAGTTAATAAATAATGGATATGTATGTGCGTGTAGGTAAAAAATTGCCTTTACGTAAGAAACTTAACTTGTGAGTCTTTAAATGGCATTTAAGCTCAGTACATAAAGTCTTGTAACACTCTGCAAAGGTAATAGTCTAATAACAGGGATGAAGGGTGTAATCTCTTAGTGTTTTAGGAGAGGCTGCAGACAATGAAATAGAAAAAATTGTTGCCCTCTCACTTCTTTGCCTAATAATATTGCATTTCTTCATAGGTTTGCTTCTTATGGTAGTCTCATCAAAGCATGGCAATGTTATAAGCAAATGAAATAAAAACAACCAAGCTGCCTTGTGTCTGTTCGATCATGATATACTTTCCTTCAAACTGAATTACCAGATAATGTGGAATTACAACTTTATCAAGAATTAAAAGCATCTTCACCCCATTTCTCAAAATAGAATGTAATTTCTGCTTTTATGAGCAGCAGCACAGCCCAGATTTGCTGCTGATAAACATACCAAGAATATTGCAATGAAAAGTGTGTGAGTGTATAATGACATTTCCTTATCTAAGCAGGTATACATGAATATGGTGGGGAGTATTTGAAGGAAGGAAGCAGAAGATGGGGCAGAGGCTGAGTAAGGGGAACATCAATTTAGCAGAAAACGGAAAGTAGTGTAGTTTTTCACTGGTGGGAAAAAAATGTGTATGCACTCCAGTTGGTGTTACCAAACAACTGAAATGCTTGAATAAGTCTGAGAAGATTGGAAACTGGTACTTAGTGAGGTAAAGAGACCATGTCTCTGTGTGTATGTATAAATAAATAAAGTTGGTTGCTGTTTCTCTTCCTAGTAACACATTGTTGCTCTTATTTAGAGGATAATACATTAATTCTTGCTATTTCTTTATGGAGGCTGGGAGGAAGGGAATCCAGTGACTATGGGAGCTGTATGCTTTCTCAGCCTGAAGTTCACTGTTTATCTCCCATGTTTGCAGCATGATTCTCACTCACCCTGCAGATTGGACCTCAGGCTCAATAGCTACTAGCAGATCCATTTGTACCCACTTTCCTTCCAAATCTTAGTCTTTTATTACCACTTTGTTGCATCCAGTTTCAGATAGGTTGCTTGAATTTGTTACACTCAAAAATTTGTTAGAAGCAGAAGGAATGATCACTGTTTGCAGAGTGATGAATTTGCAGTTAGTCTAGTGCAAGTCTTAATGGTCCAACCACAGAATTATTGATAGAGTTAGTGCTCCTAGTATTTGTTTCAAATTGCGTATGATCAAAATGGTAAATGAACAAACTTGGTAGTATCTGTCCTTTCTCTGTGCTATGCCCACCCTTCTGAGGTGGATGGTTTCATTTGGGAGGGAGGGATATGTGCAGTCATTAGCCTTCTGACCCACTACTGGGAAGTCTGTGAGGTTGATGTTGTTGGCTGTCCTGGGTTCAGCTGTAGCAGTTACTTTTCTCCTTCATAGTAGCTGGCGCAGCGCTGTGTTTCAGCTTTAGTCTGAGAACAGTGCTAATAACACAACAGTGTTTGAGTTGTTGCTAAGTAATGCAGTCCCTCATGCTCTGCCAGTGAGGAGGGCACAAGAAGCCGGGAGGAAGCAGAGACAGGATACCTGACCCAGAGTAGCCAAAGGGGTATTCCATACCACAGCACATCATGCCCAGTTTATAAACTGGGGGGAGTGATGCGGAAGGCCCAGATCAATGCTCGGGTCGGGACGGGTATTCGTTGCAATTGTATTGTGCATCACTTGTGTTTGTTGTTTTTTTTCCTTTCCCCTTTTAGTTTTATATTCTCTCCCCTTGTTGTTTCCCTTATCACTATTAGTAGTAGTTTTATATTATACTTTAGTTATTGAGCTGTTCTTATCTCAGTGGTGAGGTGTTTATAGCCTCCAGCCGCTATCTTATCCTGTGACTTTCTAGTGTTCCACAGTTGTTCCATATCTTTATCCACTTATACTGTTTTTTATTGCAGCATATTAGATAGTTCACTCTGAATAATTATTATTGCTGTGTGAGTTCCAGACAGATGTGTAACAGTAAGTGCTACACCACACAACTGTTCAAAGCTAAATGATAGCTAAACCAAAGCTGGTAATATTCGTTTGATCAGTAGACTATTGCTGTTCAATGCTAAAACAAATCTCCAGGCAGGCCAAGAGACATTCAGACAGAGCTAGTAAGTCTCAAGGTTTGTGGTATGAGCTTAACGTAAAGCCTGTGGCCCACTGCAAGCGATGCAACATCATGTTTATGGGCTACATTTTATTTATTTCATTTATTTATTTATTTTATATTGTTCTATGTTCTATTTCCTTTATTTAGGGCACTTAGATCATCTTGCCATTAAACATATAGCAGCAAATGTACAGTTAAGCAAAGGCCAGATAGATGGGAAGTATGTTCTTTATTTTGTATTCAAGAAAGTGAAAGAAATAAACTTTAAAAATAGATTTTAGCAGTGGTACTTCTTCCCTGAAATTATGTTTTTGGAGATTTATTCAATATTGGGTTGTTACATAATGTAAACCAAATTATTTGATTACACTGTTTTGTTCTGCCCCTAGAAATATTTTTATTTTAAACAGAATGTACTGTCTTAGGCTTAATTCTATAAGTGGTCTTTGGCCATTTTCTTTGTTTTGGGTGGAGAGAAGTATTAGACTTTTCTATATTGGTGAGAAAATCTCTGATTATTTTTCTCAAACTTATTGTAGCTATTGATGTTCTCATGCTGGCTTTTATGATTATTTAACGTTGTTGAAACAAACCACTAGGTGGCAATATCAATTAAAAAAATCCAGGAGGTTCAGGTAGAGTTGTCATCTAAAACGGGATGCTGTGAAGACATTAAACTTTCTTGTATGTAAAATTGTCTTTATCTAGAGAGGGGGTGTTCTATAAAAGCACTTGGTGTGGATGGTTGGTAACTGAGGACAGTGAGGTGTATTTGCTTGGGTGCAAAGGAAATGTCTTCACTTTCATGTTTGCAGTGTATTTTATGCATTTGAATAGGTAAATTATTATCATGGTACTTGACGAAGCTTGCTTTAGCCTGCTGGTCAGAAAGAGTTGATTGGGGTTGGATCACTGCTACTTGAGAAACAAATCCTCACTTGTGTTAATGTAAAAGATTTAAACTAGTTAAGGTAAAATCACTGTAAATTTACTTATGGCTGTGGATGATCTTCTGAAATAGCAAGTGTGTCTATTACAAGTAGACACTTGGATGTGCTGATTATATCTTCTTTGCTGTAGGTGCCACTGTACAGCATGCAGGCTGGTTTGTATGTGGGATAGAAGACTGAAGAGACTTGTCATTAAATAGCTGGTGAAAGCAGTCGGCTTCCTGCACAGCTTTAGAAACCATGTCCTTATTTCACAGGACTTATCGGAGGTATCTTGTCCTTTTATTTAGATAGGTATATAGTTTTTCTTAAGTGCTTTTAGTGAAGATGCTGTTGCTAATGTTCCTGCTTAAGTTTTTCCTACTTAAGTTTATATCACAGTCCTATTTGGGCTATTACTTTGGGAATATATAAAATGAAATTGCTGGCATACAGTCACAGTGGCCTTTCTACTTGAGTGTGTTTTTACTGGAGCTCCTATCTGCTCCATCCTGCCTATATCACTCCACGTGTGTTTTTAAAACATCTATGTAGTATTCTGTTCTCTCATTAGATTTAATAAGAGTGCGATAGTCTGTTCCTCCTAGGAGCTTTAGTTCTTTGGGATTTATCCTGAGTGCTTTGTGCTGCTACTAATGGGTGAATCACTAACCCTGCTGTGGTTCTTGGGTATTTTGAGGAAGGTGGAACTTTCTCTTGCTTTAACCCTTGGTCTTTATAGTCAGGTGTTATAATTGCTTTATCAGGCAGTGGCTAGAGGAGCTAATTTATCTTGGGTGGTTTGTATTTTGCTTTTCTTTGTTCTTGTCTGCTGTGTAAAGCAGTGGCTTTTCCTCTCAGTCCTTACGTCATGCAGTTTGTCTGAAAGTATTTCTGTTGTGGGTGATACAGCAGAGGCATTCCCTTGAAGTGCTATTTCTGAAGCAGTTGTAAAGGCTTAATTTAATGGTCTTCGTATGCAGCTGACTAACATTGATCAGACTGGACTGCTCATTAGAGAGTAAGTTGCTATGTCTTGGTATGTGATGTCTGGGCAAATAGGGTTCATGCCTCAAATTTTGGGGTGGGAGGTATTTTTTGTTTGGTTGTTTTTTACAGGTTTGATTTACTTTCAGTTACTTCTCCATATCTTCTCCATATCTTTTAAAAGCAAATAATTAGATCATTTTTAATATTGTCACCACAACTTGACAGTTAAGTAACCTCCATAAGTGTGGGCAGATTAATCTTGTGTATTACAGTAAATGCTTAAACACAAACAACAGGAAAATATTTCCAAAACATTATTCTGTGGTAAAACCTATGTCTGTTGAGTCTGCTACGATTTTCATTAAGTTTAATAATTCATACTTTATGTACTGTACCCTTAGAGGATGTGTAGAAAATGCCTCAGGGGTATGGGTTATCTTAGGCATAAGGAGCAATAAAGCCACATCAATACTGTATCTGGTATAAGTAAGCAGGGAATGTAAACAGTAAAATTCACTTAGGAAAGGAACATGAGGCAAAATGATTGGGAAATGCCGTTAAAGGTTTCTAGACTCTGACCCAGAATCCAGTACTGACTTTGTTGCTGTGTGTCCTGGGTTCAGCAGTAGCAGTCATTTTTTTTCCTACTTAGTAGCTGGTGCAGTGCTGTGTTTTTGACAGGAGATGCATCAAAAGGAGCGTGACCAGCAGGTAAAAGGAGGTGATCCTGCCCCTCTACTCTGCTCTCGTGAGATCTCACCTGGAGTATTGTGTGCAGTTCTGGTGTCCTCAACATAAAAAGGACATGGAACTGTTGGAACAAGTCCAGAGG